>MU839236.1:0-98303 GCA_030685235.1 Copromyces sp. CBS 386.78
TACCTACCTACCTACCTACCTACCTACCTACCTACCTACCTACCTACCTACCTACCTACCTACCTACCTACCTACCTACCTACCTACCTACCTACATATACCTAGGTACCTAGGGGATTATGATGAATGAATGAGCGACCTGGAGGTAAACAAAAGCATCATCATCGATTGAATACCTATAAAAAGAGCCATTCTCAGTCAGGTATCAGATATAAACTTGTCACCCAAGTGTATTTTAATTAATGACCGTCCGTTGTACAACTGAAGTAAGGCCCATTTCACCCACCAAAGAATAAACAAAGAAAGAAAGGTAAAGGTAAAGGTAACAGTAACGGTAAAGAAAGGTAAAGGGGCTTACACGCCAGCCAGCCAGCCATCGGGCCAGAGCAGACTGCATACCTACCTAACTAACTAAAATACAAATACAAAGTCCATTCATTAGAGACAGACAGACAAAACAAACGAAGAAGAGAAGACGAATAGAATAAAGCCACCATCCAAGCCAAGCCAAGCCAAGCCAGCCAAGCCGAGGTATTTATTCCGTTTCCTTTCCAGCCTGAGATGTGTATCCAGGTGTCCTAACCTATCCATCCAGGTATTCCCATCCATCCATCCATGCAGTTTTGATGCACTTAATTTCCATGTACAATACAATAATCGACATTATCCAACACTGGCTGCCAGCTTTTTGTGCTCAAGTGTTGTGGGTATACAGACCTTCTCTTCAACCATCTCCTCCTCCCTATACAGCCCATCATCTTTACTCAATTCCCCCTGTGTAGAGTGTAGACTCACCACGTGACGCCTACCACCCACTCCCCCTCCTCTTTCTTCCTGGAGTCAACCTCGAAAATCCGTCCCACTAAGACTTGAATCCCCTCTGATTCTCCTTCCCCGTCGTAGCAGCCGCTGTCGGCGCACTGAAGCTCCTAGTCCCTTCTTGGCCGCCGCCAGGCGTCATCACGTCGGTGCTCTTCTTAAGCGCACTGGCGTAGCTCAAGTCATGGCTTATGACCCTCGCATTCGCCTGGGACTTGGTTGGCGACTGAGTGCGCTTGCTAGGCGACAGTGGTCGTCTGGTGGGTGAAGCGTTCCGCTGCTTGTTCGGGGAGGGGGCGCGCTGGCAAGTCTTGCTGGGAGATTCGGGCCTCTTGTGTGGTGACGGCGCAGGGTCTCGGCCGCGCTTATTCGGTGACGCATCCCTAGTCCTGTTGTTCTTATCCGGGGACTCTGGCCGCTTAACAGGGGACAGGGGCCGCTTCTCGGGAGACTGTGGTCGAGACTTGATTTCACGACTTCGGCCACGTTCGCGGCGCTCACGGATCATGGCGAGGGCTTCTTCTCTGGAGACAGGGAGTTCTCCTCGGCGCGATTCGGACCGCGGTTTGGTGACGTTGATGTCGCCGTCCATGTCCATGGCGTTTTCGCTGGTTGCACTAGCGACGCTTCCCTTGGAGGGGGTTCTGAACATGCGACCCAGATCGGCGTTGGTGGAGGCTTCCTTGAGAGGAACCTTGGTTGTGATGGTGCTTGAGTTCGTGGTAGATCCAAACATGGATGCATGCGCTAGGCTGGAAGGCGAGTAGCCTAGCTTGGACTCGGAGAGACGGTCGATACGTCGCGAGGCGGGTGCCGGAGTGTGGGTGTTGGGTGGTTGTGGCGAGGCGGGTACTTGCCGGATTGATGACTGTTGTGACTTTTGGCTATGGTGGCTGGCGCCGGAGTTAGTCCTGTCCCCTTCTGTTCCCTCGTTCTCCTTCAGTTGAGGGGGTGGTGGTACGTTTTCTTTTTGTTGTTGCTGACTGCTGGGATCAAGCTTGGGCTCCTCCCAGTTGACATGGCTTTGGTACACGCTGGTGGTAGCGGTAGCGGTCGAGGCAGTAATGGTTTGTACGGATCCAGACATGGCCGAGCTGATGACCGAGGAGGCTGGTATCGTGGGAATGTTCCCCATCACATCGCTGTTAATTGACTCGGCATACCGCTTGTGCGGCGCCGTCAGCAAACTCTGCAACGACGCCCTCTCCGAGTCCAGCACATAGTCTGGCACACCCTCGCTATCCGGCGTCCTTCGATGTCTCGACATGATACTATCCTGCATCTCCGACCACGCCTGTGACTCGCCCATTCGAGAGTCGGCCATGCGTGAGGATTGATCGCTTGTCCGCTGGTATCGTTGTCGCTTGTAGAGGTTTTCGCGCCCTGTCACGCCGTTGACGGGAACGGAGGGTACTTGTAGTTTATCCAACTCCTCCTGCGACACCGTCCTGAAGATGCCCTGCTCTGGGAGAAAGATGTTGGTTTTCTGCTCCGACTTCTTCGCACTCTGGCTCCTAAGCTGCTCGGTCTTCGTCCTCTTAGCCGACGGAGGCGAGACCCTGTCCGCGCAGGGCGATGGTGAAGCATCACTAAGAATCACCAGATCGCCCGCATCCGTGACTTTTGATGGGCTGATTTCCGACCGCTTCCTTTTCACGCCGTCCATGCCTCCAATGCTCGGCCTCTTGGTAGCTGCGCGGGCGCCGGCGCACATCTTGAGGTTGCATTCGACTTCCATGAAGGCGATTAGCTCCAAAGCACGATCGGCACGTTGTTTCTCCCACTGCCAGAGTTCTTTGAGTTCTTCGATTTCGGATTCGCTTGTCGCGGAATGCCTGAGGTCGGCAGTGTGGTGGATGTAAGACTTGAGAGCGGCGAAGTCGTCTTCTGGTTCTAGTGGTGGTTCCATGCCGCCCATTTCGACGTCTTTCGACTCCGGTAGTGGTATCTTTCCCTCGGCCGCAATTCGTGCCAGCTCCTCGCTCTTGGCTAGCGCCTTGAATGCGTCCCTTTCCATCTCCAGAGTGTTGATGTGTTCCATGGCCTTGTTGAGTTGTTCTTGGAGTCCGGCCGTGACATTTCGCGCTTCGATGGCTTCCTGTTGGCGCGCCTGTGTCTGGCCTTTTTGTTGCTCAAGCTCTTCTTCGGCAGCCTTTTGGGCGGCTCGGCTGGTGTACAGTTGTGCTTGGGCGGTTTTCAAGGCGGTGCGAGTGGATTTGAGCTGTTTTTGCAATTCGACCATGTCGGACTGGGCTTTGAAGGTGTCTTTGCGCGCTTTCCGGATTTCCTTCTCCCAGATGGCTTGCGTGTGAGCGAGGGATTCTTTGGCGCGACCGTAGTCCTCCTGGGTGTTGAGAAGAAGCGATTAGTTCCTGTTGAGGATGGGAGAAGGGATAGATAGACTTGACGTACCATAACAACTTCCAGTCTGTGGGAAACCGTTTTCTCCCTCTCCTTTCCCTCTTCAACCTGCTGCCTCAGCACCTTGACCTCCTCACGCAGTCGCCGCACTTCGGCTTCGGCTTCCTCGCGCCCGAGCACGGCGCGTTGGAGGGCGGCATCTGTTGCTTTGCGCTCCTGGTGTTTGGCCTGGAGAGCCATCGAGTTGAATTGGCTGACCTTTTCGGCAACCGACTTGTCGCGACCGTCTTTGGGCGAGAGCAAGGAGGGACCTTCGCGCTGTTGGTTGTAGGAGATGGGCTGTAGAGGATCGGGAGGGCTGATGGTGACGAGGTTGACGCTGTGGTCGTCGTCGCCGCCTCCTATGACGGGGGCCTTGGTCGGCGAGTCGGCCAGACCCGGCGACCCTTCCATGGTTGGTGGTGGTGGTGGTGTGTGCAATCAATGGGAGATAAGTGTGGTGGTCGATGTCGATGTCGATGTCGATGTTGACAATGCTAGAATGTTGGTTGAAAAGACGCGTCCGATGATGCGACTGTCGCGGGCAAAGTATGGTGGTCTCTAGACTACTGCGTCATCTGACTTTGGACCATTCATCAAAATGCGGATCGGGGGGTTGATCTGGGTTTCCGCCTTGCAGTAGTGGATGTTGAGTTTGTGGAAAGAGTTTAGCTAGAGGTATCGGGCTTCGTAGAGGTGTAATTGTCAGATTAGAGGGTGGATATCTAGGTTTCTAGCTATACTCAATCTAGGTTAGCCGCCCAGCCCCCTAGATTACTGGTTTCTAGGTCCCTCTAGGATACTCCAGCACCCCCCAGACCTTTTTAATTCTAGGCGAGTCAGTTACACACACACTCTTCAATTAATCAATTCTATACAATTATATTTAACAATTAACAATCTAATTTACGTATTTACAATAGAAACGCTACAACAATCGATAATAAGCAATATCCCTACGAAACTAACAACGTTAACTATATCTTTATTAAAGGAATCTACTAATAAAATTATTATAGTCGTCTTTAAAACTTAAAACGATTAGCCCAATTAATACAAAACTCTTAAACGCCTAATTAGAAATAATTAAAACTTCGGCAATTAATTATTTAAGGAAGGGCCTATAATTTAAAAAGTCCTACCTCCTAAGCCAAAAAATTTCTTCCTTACAAAGCCTATAAAAGATTATATATTAGCGGCTAAAAAAGAATTTATTAAATTTAATAAAAGAATTCGGGTTAAGAAAGTCGTAGCGACTACTATAATAACTATAATAAATACTATTACAACCCAAACCCAAACCCAAACTTAGACCTAAACTAACGAAGAAGGTATTAAAACCCCTACTACCACTACTACTACCACTCAATTCTAATAAGAATTTAAAGAAAATTCTAACAACGAAGAAGATTTTAAAGAGGAGGATAAATATTATACCAAATAAAATATTAGGGAAAATATAGTAATTAACCCCGCTACGGATTTTATTATAGGAAGAAAAACTATTTACGATTAAACTAATAATACGTATAATATCCACTATAAATATTAAAAGAATTTCGACGACGTTAATACGAGAATTTATACCTAAATAAATATTTATATCGCTAATTATTTCGCCGATACCGCCTTCGAATAGGATAAATCTACCCGTAAATAAATAAAACAAATTAAATATTAAATTAATTACTACCCTATTAATTAAATCGCTACCGCCCGGCGAAAATATTAAGCCTTTATTAAGGAAACCGCTAGGAAATTATTTAAAGACTTCGAAAAGTAGATTTTAAATTAGGAAGTCCTTATTACTAACGGTAAAAAGATAAATATTAACGAAACTACCTCCCATACTTTATAATTTACTAATTTTATCGATATAACCCGTAAATATAAATCTATTTAAATAAATAATATTTAGAAGTTTAAACGCGACTTAGAAAATTCGTACTTAAATTATAAAAACGTATCCGCTAACTTTAGAAAGATCGGTATATTAGAACGTACTATACTATTAATTAGTAAAAAAGCTATAATTTGTAGCGTTTAAAATACTAATTAATTTAATTCGAAAGAACTTATATTTAAAAGGGAGAATGCTCTTAATTTTAATCGTGAAAAAAAGCGGAAAATATACGTAAAGAAGAAACGTAGCGCGGATAAAAATATAAATAATTCTTTACGGCCGAAAAAAAGAGGAAAATTTACGCTATTATATAAAATATACGAACGAAGCTTTTACCCAATAATATACTATTAGTATTTAATACCTAAAATAAGAGATAATTTTATTTAGAAGCCTAGTAACTCTATTCAAAAACTTATTAATAAGAATTTCAAAAAATTTCCTAAAATCCGTAAGGAGGTAGAAAAGGCTAGGAACCAAATATAGGACCGCTTTATTACCTCTATATAAACTACTATTTTAAAGGCTTAAAAGCGATGAGAAAACGGCACCTACGATTTAACGTTTTTTATTAAATAAAGTACTTTCAATGTAAATAATAGAGGGGATATTTACCCTTTTAAGAATTTAACGATCTTTAATTCTAGGGCTTCCCTTTATATTTTTAATAAAATTAATCGTTTTTCTTTATTTCGAATAACGTCCCTAAAAGACTATATTTAGACTAGAGACTCTTAAATACCTATTAAAGGTTTTAGGACCGTTAATGTAGAAATATAAAGAGAGAAGGGAGTTTTATAATTATAGTTAAGAGAGGTCGCCTTCTACTTTAACTTTATTATAAATCTTATATCTTTATGCTTACTTCGAAAGTAGGGTTTTTATTAGGATTATAAACTACTTAGTAACTGCCTTCGTCGGCTAGACAATTCGATTTTCTATTTCTTTTAAGAGATCTATTATTAAACGGTTCTCGAATACTTTCCTCTCTCTTTTAACCGTACTATTTTCTTTATTTAATAAAATTATTTTAATTCTTATATTAGCCGTCGCATATATAAAATACCTGCCTAATTTTAGTATAAATGGTTTAATTACTATAGTCCGTAAATCCTCGAATACCTTTATAATATTAAGGGCGCCAAATTTAAAGGACTAACGACTTATTAATACGACGCGTATAGTATATTTAAAATTAAACGATAAATTATACGAAAATTATATAACCGAAACTTTAAATTAAGAGAACGTTTCGCCGTCGACTTTTTTAAATATAAATAAGGGAAAAGAAATTTCAAATATATAATATTCGTTACTTATCGATAAATTAAATTCGTTTAAGATATTTATATAACGATACGAATAGTAAAGGCTATCGTAAAAAGGCTATTCTTAATTATTAATACGATTAATTACTAGTATAACGTTAAAATTAAATATATTAAATATAATAACGAATTTAATAATTAATATATTAAGGATAAATTAACTACTTACTTTATTATTCTCGAACTTTCAATACTTAATATTCAAATTCAAAACGGCGGTATTAAATGCTTAAGGGGTATAATTAAAAAAAAGGCGCGTACTATAGCAAATAGCTCCTATCTCCCTTATAACCTCTAACTTTAAATCGTTTTAATAGTAATTTACTTTACTAACTAATTGCCTAAATATTTTTACAATTAGAAATCTTCCTACGAATAATTTCATACCTTCGTAGCCTACTGTAAAGGGGTATAAACTAATCCCCAGAAACCTAATTTTAGCTATTTATATATATATAGTTATAAAGTCTACGCAATAATAAAAATCGCTTAGAAAAAGGAATAGCGACGAAAGAAACTCTAGTTAAAAGTATAAATTAATTATTTCGTCGGCTACGTTACCTCGTCTATATACTAAATTTAGAACCCGTAGGTAAACCGTATTATTTATACCCGTAATATATTATTTAACGAAAATTTAATTTATTTAAAGAACTTTAATAAAATTAAAGAAGGGTTAAAGCTAATTAATAATAAAATTTCTAACCTATTTAATAAAATCGACTACCTACTTTAATTATCTACGTAATACTTTAAATCCTTTAATGCAATTTAAAATATAGAAGACAATAACCTTACCCAATTACTACCGTCGTTCCTCAATAACGAATTACAAATAAATAGTAATAATATCGTTAACCCTAAATTAATTAAATTTAATACTTAAAGTAAAATATCCTTTAATTTTATATTTAAATATTTTACCCCTCTAAATATACTACTAACCGCTCTCTCTATTAATCTTATTATCGACTTACCAAAGCCTATCTCCTTTCTTTCTTTCGAACTATAAGAAATTACTTTTAACGCTAGGAAACTCGTTTAACTAATAGGCTAAAAATAAGGCAAAGTTATTACGAAGGTAAAAATTAATCGTTTAATTACTAAAGGTAACCGGCTAAACTCTATTAAACGTTAAAATCTACCCCCGGTCCTAAAAATTCACCGTAATCTCGAATATTACGAATTGGGAGACCTCTTTAAATAAGTAGAAAAAATACACTTTAATAATTATAAGGAAATAAAATCGTAGGTAAAAATCAATAAGGATATCCCTCGTATTAAGGGTACCCAAATCCTTAATTATATATAAGTATATATATATAAATTTAATAAATACGGCCGCCTTTAGAAGGTAAAAGCTCGCCTTATAATTAAAAGGGATTAATAATATTATTATAGGAAAAAAATATACGCCTCTACGTTAACTAGTTATTCTTTCCGATTTATTATCGCTTACGCCGCTAAATTTAACTTCGAACTTATTTAATACAATACTATAAACGCTTTCGTTAACGCCCATTTTAATAAAGAAATCTATATACGTATACCCCCTAAATATCGAAAGTATTATACGGTACTCAAACTATTTAAAACCCTCTATAGTCTATAATATATTCCTTTACTCTAGCAACGAAAATTCAATAATACCTTTAAAAATATAGGTTTCCAACTATTATTTGAAGATCCGTATATCTTCAAACGCGGTAAAATTCTAATTTTCTACTATATTAACAATATTATATTTACTTTCGACCAGAAATTATACAATAAAATCAATTAAATAACAAAAAATCTAGAGGAAAAGTATAAACTTATAAGGGGTAATAACCTCCAATAATTTCTAAGCATCAAAATCATTCGAAATCGAAAGGTAGGACTAATTTAATTATTTTAACGGGAATACATTTATAAAATTACTAAACTTATTAAAAATCTTTATACTTTCGCCTTTATTTTAATAAGTAATAAAGAACTTCTACCCTATAATAGCGTAACTACCTTTAATAAAATATAGGATTATTAAATCATCGTCGAATCGATAATATATATTATAATAATTACTCGAATAAATATTACCTTTATAACTAGCCGTTTAATTCACCACAATTACAACCCCAATCCTTAATATTATAAAACTATTAATAAAATATTATATTACCTTCAACTCTATTTAAATCTCTCTCTCTATTTTAAATCGTTATTAAAATTTGAAATAGCTTTAAATATTTTATATACTAATAATACCCTAAATTAGAAAAGCTCATATAGTTTTACAATTAAGCTATTCGGTAGTTTTATCTACTAAAGTACTACTAAGCAAAAAACGGTATTAACCTCAACTATTAAAGTAAAGTTACTATTAATTTCTAACGCTATAAAGGAAATTATCGCCATTATACATTTATATAAGGAAATTAAAATTCCCCTCAATTAGGAAGTCCCTATAATCGGCTATAACAATATTCAAACAATCCGTATTCTAACCGTTGAAATATTACGACTAATAATTAAGCTAAAGTATATCGATATTTATTATTACTAATTACGGCAGGAAATTATAGAAGGAAGGATTATAGTTAAATATCTAAAAATAAAAAAAATACTAATAAACGGCTTAATAAAAGTATTAGGACAATTAAATCACAAAAAATTCCGGAATTTAATAGGGATAGCGAACGCGCCGGCTCAAAAAAAGATAAAAATTAGGAAGGAAATTCCTGACAACGTTCTAGAAGATACTCATAGTTTAATTAGGGAGATTAATATACTAGAAGAGAGAAAACTATAAATAACTTCACTTTTGCCCTATTTTAAAAAGGTCTACAAATAAGGGGGTATATTAAATTAGAGGGTAAATATCTAGGTTTCTAGCTATATTCAATCTAGGTTAGCCGCCCAGCCCCCTAAATTACTGGTTTCTAGGTCCCTCTAGGATACTCCAGCACCCCCCAGACCTTTCCAGTTCTGGGCGAGTCAATTACACACACACTCTTCAATCAATCAATTCTGCACAGTCACATCTGACAGTAATGGTTGGCCGCAGTCCCGTGTCTTGCCCTTGTCGGTTTTCCCCAGCTTTATTTTTCGGGTCGCAGGTGGATTGCTATAGGCAGTGTTTTAGTGTTAAAATGACTCGAGATGGACTGCACTCTGATGTAATCAAGTTGTAAACAAAAGAAAAAAGAAAAAAAGAACTCTCGATGCCCGATGGAAAGTTGTGCAACGAACTGAACAGCAAATGAGTTCGATGAAGTAATCAATCATTCCATTCGCGCCCGCCCCTCCTTGTGTTTTGTGAATGTTGCGACCTTCAGTTGGGCAAATTAGGTATTTTACCGTCTTGTTTACATGTACAGTGTCAATAGCTGCGCATTGGCTTCCGGGTGCGCCGTGTTGCCTGGGTGACGCGCTGGCTTGAGGGTTGCAGTAGTAAACACGTGGGAACCCCGCCTGCCCCTGCTACTGTATCGATTGGCCATTACAGCCTTGCATTTTGCATCCCATTTTACCCAATTGGTGACTTCTGGAACAGGGCACTTTAGCCCCAAGCTTGGAAACGGAAGCTTGCTTCCCCGGCCCTTCCATTCTCTCAGCCTCGCATCCATTGGACTGCAGTGGACTTCACCGGTCAAAAAAAAGACATTTGTTCATTTATCGCCAGTTCCATTCCATTGCCATTTGTTCTTTTTGGTCTTCGACATTGCATGTTTACATATCACTACTAGCCATACTATCGTCCAACATCATGGCCGACACCGACACCGTCCGCCGGCGCAAGCCCGAATCCAAGACAGCTCCCACCACCAACCAGCCCGGTCGAGATACAGCATCAGCATCAGCATCAGAAGACTCGGACGTCGAAGAGATTGTCCGCCCCGGATTCCCTCCCCACTCCGAGTCCAAAAATGGCGCCAAAAAGAAGAACAAGCGCCGAATCGAAGACGAAGACGAATCCAACCCCTGGCTCCTCGACATGCTCCGCGTCATCTCCTTTCTCTTCCTGGCCTCTTGCGGTCTGAGCTACCTCATCTCCAATGGCGAGTCCTTCTTCTGGGGCATGTCCCACCCGCCCAACTACCTCCAGCTAGGATGGTGGAAGACGCAATTGGTATGTTCCTTCGGTTTCTTCCTCCCTTCCCGGCCCTTGCCTGCCTGGTCCAGTACCAGTACCAGCACCAGCTAACACGGTAACGTAGCGTGGCCCCATCTACCTCACCCCCGCCGAACTCGCCGCCTTCGATGGCACCGATGAATCCAAGCCCATCTACCTCGCAATCAACCACACCATCTACGACGTCTCCGCCAACCGCCGCACCTACGGCCCCGGCGGTTCCTACCACGTCTTTGCCGGCGTTGACGCCTCGCGCGCTTACGTCACCGGCTGCTTCGCCGAGGACCGCACCCCCGACATGCGCGGTGTCGAGCAAATGTTCCTCCCTCTCGACGATCCTGCCGTGGACAACAAGTACTGGACCCCAGACGAATTGAAGGCGCTGAAGAGGAAAGAGATGGAGGATGCCATTAAAAAGGTCAATGATGCCCTCACCCACTGGGTTAACTTCTTTGGCAAGAGCAACAAGTACAGGTTTGTCGGCTATGTCAAGAGGGACAAGGATTGGCTTAAGAAGGAGCCACAGCCCAAGTTGTGCGAGGCCGCGGGGAGGAGCAGGACGCCTAGGTCGCCGCCGGGGGACGAAAAGAAGGAGCACTAGTCTAGGAGCTGACTTTGTTTCTTCCTTGGCAATGGCATGGAAATCAAGACAAAATTGGTCACCAACCCAAGAATCCTTCTTTCTCTTTGGCAACAACAGGTTTATCAGGTATGGATCACGGAACAGTTTGAACAGTTTGAACATGGAGCAGGCAGGCAGTAATGAATACCAGACATCATTACACTCAATTTATGCAACATCTAACCAACCAACCAACCAAAACCAAGCCACACTCGCAGCAACCTAAAACAGGAAGCCAGCACGCCGACACCAAAGAACATTAGACTTTCCTTTTACATCGTACAATCCAACCCGGGTCCCCTTTTGTAAATCAGAGGGACAAGAAAGCAGCAACACCACCAGCAACAAGCGCAAACATGCTCGTGGCTCCAGTAGCAGCAGAGAGCATACCCGCACCAGCAGTTTGTGGCTGAGAGGTGGAAGAACCACTGGGGATGGTCGAGTTGGACGGGGTAGTGGTTCCGGTGGTTGGGTCGGTGGTGGTGGTGGTGCCGTCGGTGGTGCCGTTGGTAGAACCAGAACCAGAACCAGAACCAGAGCCAGAGCCAGTGCCCGAGCCCGAGCCCGAGTCACTGCCGGAACCTGAGCCGGAATCCGATCCAGAACCGGATCCAGAGCCGGAGCCGGAGCCGGAACCGGAACCACTGCCAGTACCGCTACCGGCATCAGCGCCGCCGCCGGGGGCAATGTTTGCAATAGCCTTTGCCGCGCCGGCCTTGTAGTTCTCTAGTGACTTGGTCGCGTTCGCAGACGTACTATTATGTTTTCTGTCTGTCAGTCTCACAACCATCCAAAAAAAAAAAAAAAAAAAGACGGAAAAAAAAAACTCACTCCTCATTAACAACCATCACCATCCCCCCCTGACAATGCTTCCCCTGCGCACAGTACAACCACATGGGGTTTTTATTTTGCACAACCACCGTGTACACAGGCACATTATCCTTGTTTGCTGCCGCAGCCATAAACCCAGAATGTATCCCCGTGATGTTGTTGTTTTGGGAAATAGGCTGGCACGGCGCGTCAAAGGTCGATTGCGTGACGGTGTGGTTCCCCGCCACGAACTGGAACTGGATGGCTTCGCCGGGCTGGGCGGAGATTTTGGAAGGGGAAAAGACGAGGGTGCCGTTGTAGCCGACGGTTACTAGGTGGGTTTTTTGGGTTTGGGCTTGGGCTGATACCATCATGGGAGAAAGGGTGGCGGCCAGGCTGGCGAGGAGGAGGTTGGTGGTGAGATGCATTTTGTTGATTTTGTCAAGTGTGTTTTGTTTTGTTTGGAAGATCTCAGCTGGGTGCAACTGGTGAAATGGATGGGGAAGAAAGAAAAAAGACCGTTCGTCGTCCGTCTATTCCAGCGGGTTGTCCAGTTGTCGTGGGGTTTAGTGAGAGAGTGTCTGGTTGTGAATGGGAGTTGTGATGATAGCGACTAGCGCTGTATTGTATTATTGTCGAAAAGAAGAAATAAAAATACCGAGCAGGACTAGCCTAGCTGCTTTATCGAAGGTAGGTAAAGACCGGACGACGGCGGTAGAAAGAAAGAAGGGAAAATGAAAAAGAAGGAAACTGAACGACCCGGTGGGTTGTGATGGTGGATGATGAAGATGGAAGGATGACGAAAAAGAGAAATTCCAGGAAATAGAGATGGGGACGGGAGGGTATCGTGGGATATAAGTCAAGTCAACGGTTCAGAACCGCCCAGACTCCCAGAGAGATTCAAGGATCGCTCGCTCGGATGTGAATTGGACCTAAAGATCCATCGTAACCTGCCATGATGGTTAGTTAGGAACTGTCATTCTTCAGGTTTCATCGACAAAAAGGAGTTGACTGGAAGAGGTAGCCAAGACGGAGTGTGGTATTGAAACATGACGGTGTTTGGAGACTGGAGTTTCCGAACGGGACAAGGGACAAGGACTGGACTGGCTGGGCATTATCAGCTTGGGGTAGGTACACTTACACCAAAGAACTTGGTTTCATTACCTAGAGGTAATCTTCAATTCCATGTCAATTAAAGCACCCCGGTACCGCTCCCGAAGTCGACACGAAAACGATGGCTGTCGCGAATTTGAGATAGGTTGGATTTCTACCCAGCCTGGTAAAGCGTGTACGGTGGTAAAGCTCGTACCGGCATCTGTAGAGAAGAGAATGATAGGTGAATTGGGTTTTGTAAAGAATGCGTCTGAATGCCTCCATGATAGATAACGACTGCTGCAAAGACAAGTGGAAAAATATTGGTGAGGGAATGAATGAAAGAAAACCTGTCTGCTGCTGCTTTACGAACTTTCTTGAAGATCCTACAATTGCTGGATTGGCGTTCAGTTGAAGTTTGTATTGTATGTAGGTTGGTCTTGATATCTCTGTGACAACTTTGCCACCTACCCACCCACCCGTAAGAACCACTTCATCAAGCCAATGTCCACTATTCCCAGTATACCGAAAATCGGAAAGTCGAGAAAAGAGAGAAAGAGGAAAAGCCGAATTAAGGTTCGGACCCCTGCTACTAAGCGCCAGGGGCCGTTCGGTCGTCTGTGACCAGGGGTCAGAGCACAAGCCGGGAGCCGACCATCACCAAGAAATCTGCGACGCATCTGATACACGGATCCGGTTTCACTAAACCACCATGACTCGGTTACCACATCTTCCCTTGTTGACTGAATCTTATCGTTCCAGTCAAAAATGTACATCAAAGTGTCAAGTTGGGTGTTGGGTGAATTCTCATTAGTCGTGATATTGGAGCTATGACGGGGTCTGAGCATGGGTGATCTCGATGTTGTTAAGTTGTCCACTTGATACTTTTGTTCAAGTACCTACTAAGCATTGCTCGTTGGTTCAACCATCCCAGGTCCCATCTAGATTGACATGTTGCCTTGAACTTCTTTGAGCACGAGTTTCCTGTTGGCAACTCATAGTAGTAGCCCTCCCGCCTTCTCTCAACACCCCACGCGATTGTACTACTGGCATCCATCCACCACGTACAGCGCAAGACATTACACACAAAGGTGTGATCCCCAGAGCTTCCTTGGAGACTTTGTTCTTGGATTCCACCTGGTAAGGCCGCTTAAAGTGCAGAAAGTGGTGATGTGATCAGTCACCGGATGAACGAAGCCGACTTCGGTGGCTACTAAGAACATTATTATATCCTAAACTCTTGAAGCACACCACTTCCTCGGAAATCGGAATTCCCTCCTCCTCCTAGTTAGCTGGCCCCCATCCATCCTCTTTGGATTACCGTAGCTAGCTTCCTCTCAGAGATCCAGCAACAACTGAGGCGCAATCTTCTCCAAATCCTCCACCTCCAAGAACCCTCCTCCCCCTGTCCCTCCTGTGGTCGTCCCATTCCCTCCCTCCCTCTCCACCACACTCCGCGCAATCGCCTCCCTGACAAAGATATCCACGTATCTTGCCACCGCGTCATTCGCATCCTTCGTTATCTTCGTCTTGTCCTTCTCGAAGAACTCGTAAAGTAATCTCGTTAGCAGCTCCGAGGGGACCGTGGGTCGTTCCTCTTCGTCCGAGTCTTCGTCTGCTGATGCTTCTTCGTCTTGTTGCTGTTCATCGTCGTCGTCCGAGTTATCTTGTTGTGGTTGGTAATGGTCCGAATCCGCGTCTGAGTCGTTTCGGTTGGTGGTACGCTGCTGCATTTGTCGTCGTCGGAACCGGTTGTTGTCCACGTCTGCTGGTTGTCCTTCGTCTTCGTCTTCGTCGTCGGAGCCGAGCATGGTTACGTCATTGTTGATTCGGCTGTGATCGAACATTTCGAGGTCTTCGTCGTCTTGATCGGAGGCGAGCTCGATCGTGTCCGTTGTTTCGCGGCGTCGCTTCGAGGAGGAGGAGGAGGAGGAGGGGTCTGCTGAGGTAGAACCACGTTTGGCGCCGGCGGGAGCTGTGAATGCCATGTTAGCTTGAGATTGAGCATTTGAGCGCAATTGATCCAAATGCGACTGCGAGAAATGGGAGGCTTACCGCGATGGCTGCTGGAGGCCGCCGAGGTGGATTTGGGAGGCATTGCGACTGAACCCGGGTACAAGAGAAAGGAAAGGCGCCAAGTTGAGGAATAAGGTACGGCGTAAGTCGTTACAAGCGCAGTCGTGGAAGCTGGGCGCGCAAAGCTGTCGCAAGTCAAGAGGTGCGTTGGGAAGATGTACGGTGGTGGAAGTTCAATCGCTTGGAGACGCGACGCGACAAAGATACCCCAACTCCCAAGTCGTAGTTACGTAACTGTAACAGATAGTTAGAAAGAGGGGTTCAAGACCAAAATCTATGATGTTTGTTTAGATGTCAAATGTTCACAGGCAATGCACAATCAATTGTTTTCAGACGCAGTTCGGAAAGGAAACCCATGAATTCGCCAAACTATCGTCAAAGGGGATCTATGAGACGCATGCAAAGGAAATCGGCGGAAAGATGATGTTGCCAACAAGGCAAAGGAGAATACACATGGGGAACAGCTAAGGATATTGTATTACAGCGGGGAATTGGTATATAGCCCCGCGAAACCTCCTCCTCAACCGGACAATGGCTCAACGCTTGAGTCCATCGCCACAACCTTTTCGAAACTCTCCGTCAGAGATAGATGCCGAAGAGAATCGGCCTGATCTCCATCCCCAAAAAGGGTCATCTCCTCAACTTCAAAGTTTAGCACATTGAGGTTGGGAAATTTAACCGGAACCACCCTTGAAGGCCTTGCCGAAGAGGAGGACCTGGAGCTGATCGTAGATGGAAAGGACACCAGCACCGGCGACACCACGGAGAATGTTGGCACCAGCACCCTTGAAGAGAGACTTGACACCCTCCTTGGCGACGATCTGGGAAGCGGCATCGAAGGAAGACTTGTACTTGACGGCCTCACCGGAGGTCATCATCATGCGACGACGGATGGTGTCAAGGGGGTAAGAGGCGATACCAGCGGCGGTGGTGACGCACCAGCCGAGAGCGAAAGAGGCGAAGAAGTTGTTCTTGAGGTCACCGACGAGGAGGACGGGCTTGATGGAGTCGTAGAGACCGAAGTAGAGACCACGGTAAACGATGATACCAGCGACGGAGGGACCGAAACCACGGTAAAGACCGGCAATACCATCGGAAGCGATGGTCTTGCGGTAGACATCGACGAGGCCGTTGAACTGACGCTCACCACCCTTCTTGGCGGACTTGGCATCGTTGGCGAGACGGGTACGGGCGTAGTCGAGGGAGTAGACGAAGAGGAGGGAAGTGGCACCAGCGGCACCACCGGAGGCAAGGTTACCAGCCATCCACTTCCAGTAGCCATCCTTGTCCTTCTTGAAGCCGAAAAGGGCCTTGAACTTGTCGCGGAAAGCGAAGTTGAGGGCCTGGGTAGGGAAGTAACGGATGACGTTGGCGGTGTTGCCACGCCACAAGGCCATCATACCCTCATCGGCGGTGGTGCGCTTGAAGCAGTCGATGATACCGTTGTAGCGGCGGTCGAGACGGCCGGCGCGGATCATCTCATCCTAGGGGGTTGTCAGTATACCGTATCATAGGAGGAAGATGTACTCGTTCTCCCATCGCTGACGGTAGAGGGGTGTGGCACGTGACAGCCCAGATCAACTTGAGCGAGACTGCTACCGCACGCGCGGATCGCAGCGCCCAAGGATTTCCCTTCTCCGGTCGGCAATGAGAGAATGAGGTAATTATTGGAACGTACCTGGTTCTGGACGAGGAGCTTGATACGCTCAATGGGAGCGGCAGCGGTCTTCGAGACGGCGGCAGAGACACCACCCATCAAGAAATCCGCCATGAAGGGCTGTAGAAAGGGGGGGATGTTAGCATATTGTTGCCATGTCGCAATAAGCAAACAGATGTCATGTCAGGTCGCGTGTCCCCGCGTTTCCCGGTGGTAGTCGACATGCAAACGCCATGACCTAGGTAGCTGCGACAGAGCAAGCGCAAGTAGCAACCATCACCATCATTATCGACCGACTGAATGAATCGGAGGAGGCGATGGCTGTTCTTGTTGATTGCTATCGCGCGATGACTTGCAAAGGCTGGCTGAGGTCGCGGTGTGTGCTGGATTGCTTCGACTGGCCGACCAGGGAAAATGACGACAACGACCACAATGACGACGACGACGACGACATCATCATCACCTTGGAAAGAATGGGAGAATACATACCGGCATGCCCAAAACCTTCTGTTGCTCCGCCATTGTGATATTCCTTTCCTTGCTGTAAAAAGAGAGGAGTGGAGATGGAGAGAAAAGACCAAGCTCTGCTACGAGGGAAGAGGAAGAAGTCGCGAGAATATATTCTGCGGCCGACTGGGGGTCTCTGGGGCTCCAAGGGGGGGGCCGACGAAAAATTTCGCAGCGGAGACCAAGGAAGCAAGCCCAGTTTTCACTTTGTGCGGGTGCCAGCCGCTACTAGCCCGGGCCACCGAATCTTCCCGGTCCCCTGGCTGGGCTGCCAAGCACCGTGCACGAGCCCGTTCACTTGAGCCTTGACCAGATTGGGCCACCTTGCAGCTGCCGGCGGCCCTTGACAGCTCATGCCATTCGTGCTTGTCCCGCGGTGGCAGTCAGGCTTGCTGCACTGCCGGTAAAGCCCGAAAAGGCTCCAGTCCATCTTGTAACAAGAACCAAAGCATCGTCACCCAATTGGACGCATCCGAGCCCAATTTGTTCGCTGGCTATAATTACACGTATCAATTATCCCTCAGTAGTAACTTGGAGACGTCGTGTTTGAGGTGCCACGAAGTCCAGCAGCGAGACGCCATGGTGAAACTGGTTATCATTTACATATAGTTGGCAGCCGACTGACCGACCGCCTCTTCGTTCTCTCACCGTTCATTGCTCTTGAATTTTCAATGATGCCCTCGGCTACGTCGTCTCAAAAGTCAACTGAGAACTTGAAGGACCCCTCCGTCGCTGTCATCCACTGTCTTGGGATTCCCACGTTTCGAAAAAAAAAGAGCCTTCCATTCCGTCTTCGAACCCCCTCCCCGTCCACCCCTCCTCAGTGCTCGCTCCCCTGTCTCGTCCGAGTCGTCCCCCTCCAACAAACACCCTCCACGCTTTGCGTTGGCCAAGACCCGAGTCAGATTCCTTGGCACGAAAAATGCGGATCATCGAGACAACTGGAGCCGCCGCGCCGTCCGCTATGGTACTGTACGAACCCAGAACTCTCTCCGCGGCCAGAGATTCGGCTGTCATGCAAACGGTGATAACGGAGAACATTCACTCGGTGATCTCAACTTCCGAAAGTGTACGACTAACTTCCAGGACATCCGAGATCCGACTCACTCTGAGTTTTTGGGAGACCCTTCCCCATGATTGCAAGGGAATCCTACAATCACCCACGCGTTCAGATTCCCTTTTGGCTGCTGTCCCAGGTTCAGTGGAATTGCAACGTCATGCTGCAGCCCCCCGGCCTTACTTTTTCAGCACCCAATTCTGCACCCCCCCTCCCTCCTGTTCGCTTTCAGCACCGCTGAGCCGCCCGAATGGCATCGCTAGAAGCCGCCACTAGGCCATCGCTAACAGGCTCTAGGCGGGCATGTGGCAAACGAGGACGGCAACGGGCGGCAATTTCGGGGCAACAGCTTCGGTCAAATGAGAGCTCGTCAATGGCAGATCTGGGCCCGGGCAACACGGGACCTTGACGGTGAGTCCGATATCTTGTTGATGTTCACTGCGTAGATAATGAGAAGACGAAAAGTGAAAGAGGAAGACAGTGGCGGCAACATGGCCTAACTGTGCCATTGGTTCCAATTGATACCTAGGGAAATTCCACAATCCATCAAGGTGCCGGCCGGACGGGGTCTGTTCATTCATGCCAAGCCGACAAGGTTCGGGTCGCTGGACCGGACTTGGAGATAACCTCAAAAACCGTAGCGAGCTTTCACGTGCTCTCAAAAGTCCACGACCCAACCAGCAGACACAAACAATATCTGTGGCTCACCATGCATGCCTACACATGGGAGAAGAATCGGTCAATCACAGTATGTTTGTATTTGTGCCGTCTTTTTTAACCAAATCTTCATCGGCCATGGCGTCAAGCTTGGCTGCTAACGAGTGAACAATTGGCTCGACCTAAAAAGTTCACTCACGTTTCTCAGCCTAATATACAGAGTCTGTGGAAGAAGAGATGGTACTGTTCTTTCATAATTTATTACACCTCCGATGTGGGAATCGGCATTCAAACAGAGGGGGCAGATTCGAGTCCGCAGACGTACTACCCGGATAATGGACTCAAGGTCAAAAATGCATTCCTGATCTCGCGGTGTCCAGCAGGAAACGAGGGCACCACAAACTACATATGCGTATGAAGGTGAATTGACAAATTCTGTAATGTCCCTTGTCAATGGTCAAAGTTGTCTCTCATTGACTCCCGTGCTCGTGGCCAGCCTGGTATGAGACCATAGAGGCAGTTAAACGGCCCACTCTTCACGCCAGTAATTCGTGTGATGCTGGCCCTCAGATTCCTTTTTGTTGAATTCATGCATCATAACTCAACCTAGGGGTTTGACGCCGGTGACATATGAGAGACTGGAAGTAGAGGGAACTTTGAGTTGATATAACTGTAAATGTTGTCCGTAGAAGCATATCCGGACATCCGCTCTTAGGATGTGGATCTGATATGTAAGCATTGTGTCCCGGCTGGAAAGAGGGAGATCTCAAGGTAGGACCGGGAGGCTATGAAAGAAAAGGACAGGCAAGACTGAGCAGTGTCATCAGACCCAAGGTGGAGTATGAAAACCTTGTGTAAGGAGGTGATGGAGTTGACCCTGCATGTTGTGGAAAACTGGAAGGAGCTCCTGAGGCTGAGGTTTCGGGCTGTTTCTTACCGACACGGGGCATGTCTTTGACGAGATATAGTTGATAAGGAGCACTCGATAAGAATGCCTTTAGCTTGGGTTCGTCCACTTCCATCCGGCACCGAATACCTCAACGGCCACGCGCGAATCATTGACGAGATGGAACCTGATCCTCATAGGGCTGGACTAGTGGTCTTGGAGGATCCCATCCCAACGTCCATACATCATAAACACATACGTCACTGGCACCATGGGGAACTGAGATGTTGCTTTGAGGTAGTAATTTAGTTTCCTATCCTACCACCTCTAGTCCTTCTGTCCTCCTCCTTGGATTGGGGTATCATAGAGAACTGCTCGTGACAAGCCATTCCCATCGGACTAGGCGCGCACACACACACGGCATGCACGTAAGCATCGCAGGAGGTCCAACTCTTTCCCCAGGCAGATAGGAGCCGAGTTGTTCCCGGTCGTTTGTCGTGTGATATAGGTCGTTCCGTTCGTATCTTCCGATCGATGCAAAATCCTAGTGTGATTGTGTAAAGAATCTGAGGAGCACTTCCCGATTCCCCTCCCACTAAAATGCTACACCGTGTGCATTGTGCATGCAAAGATTGACCATTTCCCACCAGAGACGTAGCCCGATCAAAAAAAAGTCAAACCCCTTGCTTGTCGTGACGAACCACCCTTTCAAGTCTGCCGGTCCGTCATGTCAAGAAAATCGCCGGGTGTTTGGACATTTACTCGTCAGCGCCAATGGCACGGGCTGTGTGAAGTCGCATGTTAGCTAAATCGTTTCTCGCATGTTTCTCGTCCAAATCGAATGTCGTCGGTTCAACCGGGCGCCGAGGCAGACGTACTGTAGATCTTCATCTTGCTGTGTCCAACAATCTGCTTGATCTGACCCTTCTCCTCGAGGTCCTTAAGGCACCTGCGGGCGAGGGAGCCGTTGATCTTAAGACGGTCGACGAGGGTGGCGACGGTGACAAGGCGGTAGGACTGGACGTCCTTGTAAAGCTTGTCGGAAGTGGACTTGTCAAGGATGACGGCGTGCTGGGCCTTGTCCTTGACTGCATGTGTGTGTCAGTGAATTTGACCAAGACTTTTTGTTGCCAGAGGCGCCATCACCGCCAGCGACAATGACCACGACGGCGACAGTCGCGAAGCCATCGTCATCTGCCGAAAATGACGACCCCGAAAAATGGACAGAGATTCTCCTTACCCTTGCCCTTGGACCACTTCTTCTTCTGCTTCTTAGCACCAGTCGCGGCGGGAGCCATTTTGAATGATGAGTTCTGGTGGTTTGGTGATGAAGGGGAGAGGGAGAGACAGTCCTGGCTTCAAGGTCTTTTCCTCAGCGCAACGAAAAGGCGGGGAGATTTTTCTGGTCGGCGCGCAGGGCGAGTGTGGCTCGGGGGCGCTGGGCTGCCCAGGTCTCTGCGCACGCACACACTCTCCGCCAGTGACTGCGGGTGCGCAGCCAGGCCAAGCTTAGGTCAACCGAGCCCTAACCAATTCGCTCCCCCAATGCGGCAACCACCGTGGCGGTGCACGGACCGCACAACTGGGGCACAACTGGGGTCTTTTGGGGCTTCGTAGCGGCAGATTGGGGCTTGACCACCTGAGGCGGGGCCACCAAAAAATTCCCACGACGACCCGTCACTCTCCGCTCGCCGAACGACCACCCTTTCGACGTTATCCTGTCCGAACTCACGGCCAACTTCACCACCAATTACCACGAGGGTCCCCTTTTGCAGTCCGGCCACCGAACAGCAATCAAAATGTCTGAGGGAGAAGTTGACGTCGCGGCCGTTTCCCAGTATGAGGTCCTCCCCAAGGAGGTCCTCGCTGAGGTTGGCAGTGTGAAGCTGTTCAGTATGTTTTTCTACGGTCTGGCCAAAGTGCACATTGGCGTTGTCATGCTAACTTTGTGACTTTTCAGACCGTTGGAGCTACGAGGATGTCGAGATCAGGGATATCTCTTTGACGTAAGCGCAACCCGTGCGATTGATGCACACCCAAAAACACCAAGAAAAACACGGTCCCCTGAGATTGCCACGAAACGCGACACGACGAACATGTACGCGAGAAAGAGGAGGAGAAGAAAGAGATGGGAAATTGTTGGAGTTTGGGAGAGACGATCAACGCCAATTCGCGTGGAGAAGAACTTTTGGACTTGGGAAAAGATTCATCTTGGTCGCAAAGATGACACACACAAGGCACATACTCGAACGGAGGGCTAACGACGAACATCTACACAGCGACTACATCCAGATCCGCTCCCCCGTCTACCTCCCCCACTCCGCTGGTCGCTATGCCGTCAAGCGCTTCCGCAAGGCCAACTGCCCCATCATTGAGCGTCTCACCAACTCCCTCATGATGCACGGTCGCAACAACGGCAAGAAGCTCATGGCTGTCCGCATTGTCGCTCACGCCTTTGAGATCGTAAGACTCCCGAAACATGTGCGATAAGCGATAAGGCAGACACTTACACACGATATCTAGATCCACCTCATGACCGACCAGAACCCCATCCAGATCGCCGTCGATGCCATCGTCAACTGCGGTCCCCGCGAAGACTCCACCCGTATCGGTTCCGCCGGTACCGTCCGTCGCCAGGCCGTCGATGTCTCTCCCCTCCGCCGTGTCAACCAGGCCATCGCCCTCCTCACCACCGGTGCTCGCGAGGCTTCTTTCCGCAACGTCAAGTCCATTGCCGAGTGCCTTGCTGAGGAGCTGATCAACGCCGCCAAGGGCTCCTCCAACTCCTACGCCATCAAGAAGAAGGATGAGCTCGAGCGTGTTGCCAAGTCCAACCGTTAAAATGGTCATGGCTGGCTGCAGGTGTCAGGGGAACACTTGTTGGGTGCTTGGGGTTGTTGGACGGATTTTATTCGGCATGTTTTGCTCAGCATTTGTTGCGCGTTAAAAGGGAACTGGGTCTGGGAGGATACGGTTCTTCTACGGCAATTTAGGTCAAAACAGGCAGGCACTCAATAAGGGCTCTCAGACATTGAATGAGAGGAAAACGTGGATTTGCGGACAAGATCTAAAGTGCATATACCTCGAGGCGCCGGTGATTCGGTGAAATTATGATTCCCCTTTTCTTTTCATGGATGACGTCCGTTTGGCCATGTGTGACGATGCCGGTTCAACCCATTTTTTTCTACTTGCACCGACTGGACGTTGCACATGCTTTTTGCCATGATATCAATGTCACACACGGCCGTTAACAGGGAGGAAATATTGTCACAGGATCCACCCCCAACATCGGGCAACACCTTTCATATCCGCTCTTCATAATTCTCCATCCTTTACCTACACCTTCACATCCACCCTCTGGAACATGCCAACATGTTCAATCCCCTCCTCCCACCACCTCCCCATCTCCTCATCCACGACAAAGCCAGCCCTCTTCCAAACAGCCATGGCACTGAGCTGGGCATGAACGCAAAACAGACCGCGCCACTTAGGCATCATCCTCGCGTCCCTTTCCGGATCGATGCCCAGGGCTTCGAACCCCCTCTCCTTTACACTAGGGCTGAAATATCTCGGGTTGGCTTTCATCCACTCCACCGCTCTCCTAATCAGCTGACCGGCAATACCGCGGCCACGATACTCTTTGAGGACAGCCAGTCTGCCCAGTTTCATGTATACTTCCTCACCATCGTGCAGGCTCGTCTTGCGATCCTTCCATCTCTCTCCATGTCCCTGTCTCTGTTCCGCCAGCTCCAACAAGGCCTTCTTGGTGTCCTCGTCGAGCTCGTCAAAGTTGACCAACTCATCAGCTAGATACCTCCCCCCCTTGACCGGATGCGGGGCATGAGGGAAGGGTACTATCCTTACGGTGCCAATGGGCAGCGACCGCGTCTCTGACTTGCGCGGCCTCATGACTCTTCCCGTGTCGGCGTCGAGGACTTCTTGCTGGACGACTTGGTTGATGGAGGCGTAGATGACGAAGTGCACGGAGCGAGCGTCGTTGGGGTCGAACTCGTTCTCGGCGGGGATTTCTTGCTCGTTGATGAAGACGGATTCGCGGATGGACATGGCGTCTAGGAAGGTCTTGGGGACGGTGTTGAGGGAGGAGGGAGATTGCTGGGAGGGAGGGAGGGAGCCGTCCCAGGGAGAAAGAGAGAGGCCGGGAGGCTCGAGGGTGGCGATGAAGGGGGTGCCCATTTTTGTTGGTTGATGAGACCTCTTGAGTTGTGATGTTGGACAAGGAAATTGGAACCTTGGGGTGCCAAGAAGAAGTCGATTTATATAATATAAGAGAACTGGCAGACACTGTTGCCTAGTGAGAAGTCTCTGACAAATCCGTAACAAACTGAAGTGAGTGATTCTGTGCCAAGTCCTGACTGGAGATGTAAGTATCCTGAAATGTGTCAGTGTGACTGAGTGGTCTGACTGATAATTAAGTATGGTGAACAAACCAAAATGTGGTTCCCGTTTGGTGAGAACCTCTTTGGCCAAGCCTTCCAAAAACCGCAAGAACAATGAAGCAACGGGTGGCGTTCGTGGGGAATTCTGAGCTGATTTGTGAAACGACTTGACAAGAAGAAATAAAAGAATGTCTTTGACAAGAAAAAAGTTGGCCCCGTGCCTGCCAATGCCGTGTTGCCGATCACCGATCCGGTCCCTCCGCTAGACTAGCACCTGCCAAAATTCATATGGCTCCCACGGACGGCCCACGGTGGCCGTTGGAACTCGGGCGGGGCGGGGTCGGGAAGCGGGGACCACCGGCTTTTGTCCGCATTTGATGTCGGTCGGGGATGTGATTGGTCAATTGTTATTCCCCAGCTGATTGGCGGTTTCTTCTCCGCAGTCGACCTCTTTCCTCTTACACAGTACACCACCATTGGCATTGACCGGTGACGGAGGTCTGCACGCACTGCGGGCAACAGCCAGTCATGGAACATGTTCCAAGCGGAAAGTGTATAAATAAAAAGGCGGGGCCCGTTGTCAAGTCGACGACAACTTCCTCCACTCTTCATCTTCGTCTTCACCTTTTCACTTGACTGTCCCTCGCTCTTGCCTCGACTGTCCCACAATTCCACACTCATCTCCCCTTCATCTCCCTCGCCAAGTCTTTAGACGGGCAGTCATCACTCAGTCACGCCATGGCTCAGGTTCCACTTGACAACGAAGTCAAGGGCAAGCTCGTCCTCATCACGGGCGCTTCTGGAGGGTAAATCACTGCAACCCCCTTCCCGTCTCACCACTCCAGACAAGTGTCAACGTCCAGCTTCCATGTTGGCTAGATCACAGCTTGAATGTTGTTGACCCACTCACTCCTCACTTTTAGCATCGGCGCCGCCATCGCCCGCCGCCTCTGGTCTCTCGGCGCCCACCTCGTCCTCACCTACTCCTCTTCCTATGACAAGATGGTGGACTTGCAGGAGCAGCTTTACCAGGCTTTCGGCAAGGGCCAAACCGCCCATGATCCAGGCTTCTCCGTCCTACGCCTGACCCACGCCGATCCCCTTCTCATGACCATGCACAAATGCGACCTGTCCTCGCCAACCGACATCGAACGCCTCTTCGCCGCACTCCAGGACGCGTACGGCCAATCCGGCCCGGACATTCTCATCAGCAACGCCGGCTACGGCAAGCGCATCCCCAGCATCCTGGACATCAGTCTCGACGAGTTCGACAAGATGCTCAACATCAACCTCCGCGCGTCCTTCCTCCTCTGCAAACTGGCCATTCCGCACATGATGCAGCGCAACTGGGGCCGCATCATCTTTGTCTCGTCGATCGCTGCTCAGGGCGGTGGCATCAACGGCTGTCATTACGCTGCCTCCAAGGCTGGGCTGACGGGGTTGATGAAGAACTTGGCCAGGAAGCATGCGGGGCAGGGCATCACGGTTAATGATGTTGCGCCGGCCATGATTGGGGACACGGGCATGATTCCGGATGCCAAGTTTGTCGAGGGCACGCCGGGGGATGTGAAGAATATTCCCGTTGGAAGGCTTGGGACGACGGATGAGGTGGGCAATGTGGTGGAGATGTTGGTGAAGACGGGGTATATGACGGGGCAGAGTATCCTGTTGAGTGGGGGGTTGATGTAGATACGTGGGGGTAAGTACTTGTTTTGGTTGTGATGTTGGGTCTTGGTGTTTTGGTGTTTGATGTCTTCACATTTTGCATTATGCGTCGGCTCACATTCTTCTCGTCAAGGCTGTCATTGCAAACAAGGTTGACTTTGGTCTATCTCCTGTTATTCTCTTCTCCTTGTTTGTACCTCGTCATACCCATCTCGTCAGCCCTACGACCGCCTGGGATAAACCTCGCCTGCAACAATGTCCTTCACCTTCGCCCCCTTCTTATCCCCCATGTTCCTCCCATCCATATCCCCTATTCTATAAACCTTGGGACTCACACACAAGTCAACCTCGACCTCCACCCCCCTTCTCCCGCCGAAAGAATCCCCGTCTTCACAGTCTACCCACCCCGACTCGGTGCCAATCTTGACTTGCTCACCCCTCTTGGGCACTTCCAGACCCAGCTGCGCTCGTTGGGCACCAAACTGGAGAGCTAATTCTCCGGCTTGGCGGGCCAGCTCGGATACTTTGGATTGGATCTCGGGTGACAAGGGTTCCGAGCAAATGGAAGAGAGGAGGGCGACGATCTGGGATTGGACCTGGTTGATGTTGGTCTGGTACAGAGTGCTAGCGGCATGTTCTGGGGGGCCGGGCGTGCCGCTGGGGCTGGGTGCTTGTTGTTGGCCCTTTCGCGAGCTGGATTTGTTGCCGGACATGGAAGACGAAGGAGGAGCAACGGCCATGAGGATGGATTGAAAGGTGGCGGAGCGCCATTTATTGGCATCACGGGAGTGAAAGAAGGGGGTTAGGATGTCGGCGTCTGTTGTCGTCGTTGCTGATCGGGATGCTGGTCGGCGTTAGTGTCAGTCTGCTTCACGACAAGGAAAAATGGGATGGCCCGGCATGTAAACGAGGACAGGACCTACCCGTTTTCCCGTTTGACAAAGCCCCGTCACCATAACCACACAGCCCCCTCCACCCATCCACCACCTTTCTCAACACCTCCCTCCCCTCCCCCTTGCTACCCAACGCCCCAAACCCAAACGGCTCCGAAAAGAAGCCCTCCACAATTTTCTGCCAAACCACGCTCCTCAGCAAAAACCTCAGTTGATTCTTCCCCTCCCTCTCCAGGAACCTCGTCGGATCCAACTTGCCCAAATTTCTCGGTACACCACCACTGATGCCCAAATTAATAGGCTCAGTAACCATATCGATACACAGCTTCAGCTGGCGATACTGAATCTTCAAGCTATCGTCCGTAGCAGGCCGGAAATCATCATTGCTCCCCATGACCAAGTCATTCTCCAAGCTCTGCACTTTGTTCTGCAAGTCCACCACGTTGCGAGCATGTTTCTTGTTCAGCCGCTGGACATCTTGCTCGTGTTTCTTCTGCTGGGCGGTAATCTGCTGGTTCTGTGCAGTCTGCAAGGCACTGATTTGTTCGTTGGATGCCGTTTCCAGCCTGTTCAGCTCCTGCTGGTGGGTGGAGCGGAGAGCGGACATGGCGTCTTGCAGTTCTTGCGTCGCCTGGGCTAGTTCCAGCTGGTGGGCTTGGGCCTGGTCGGCGAGTTGTGTGTGGAGGGAGCTGATTTGCCCCTCGTAGTGTTCTTTCTGGGAACGCATGGAAGAGTCGTGGTCGGCTGCTGCTTGGCGCAGTTGGGTCGTGTCGGCGTCGTGCTGCCGCTCGAGGGACTCGATGGCGGCGTTGGAATGCGCCTTTTGCGTCTCGAAGCGTCTTTCGAGGGCGGTTTTGTCCCGCCCAAGGCGCTCGATTTCGTTGCGCAGCGAGCTTTCTTGGGTTTGAAGCTCCGTGTTGCGCTTCCTGTACTCGTCCAGTCTGGTCCGCTGACCACGAAGGTCGTCCTCAGCAGCGCGCAGCCGTCGGGACTTTTCTTCAAGCTTGTCCTCCACCTCCTCGCGGCGCTTCTTCTCTCGCAGATAAGTATCTTCCCAGTCCTTATTTGAGTCGCAAACCTTGCCATGTTCCACGCAGAGCTCTTCGCAGTAGTCGATTACTACGTCGACGAGATCGCCTGTGTGCTTAGAGGTGGTCTTGCTTGAGCGTTTGCTCTGGAGATATTTTTCCAGCCGGTTCAGGAGCGCCTTGTGGTCGGATTTGACTTCGATAAGTTGGTCTTTAAGTCTGTCCCTCTCCGATTTGAGCTCGCTGATTGTGTGATCTTGGATCACTTGGTGTTTGTAGTTCGAGTCGGCAACGGCGGCGGCGGCGTCATCCTTTGCACTGGTCGATGATGTCGTCTGCACCTGCTGCCCCTGAGCAGCATGAGCCCGCTGGCGCTCGGCGAAAGATGCTACCTCTGGGATTGACGAGGTGGGAGATATGGACCTGGAGTCTTCTTTGACGATGCTTTCTCGAGATGCCTTTGAAGTCTCTCTCTGTGGGCTCTCTTGAGGTCTTGGGTGGTCATTCCAACTCTCTGCCCTCTTGATAACTTCCCGATCTGAGAGCTGGAGATCATCAAGGCGAGGGTTCGACCTTAGTGGCGATGCTGGGAGTCCCATCTCAGAGGCGTCCCTATGGAGCTCTGAGCACTTCGGAGGTGCCCAACCCGCAACCGCTACCGCGCCTGGGGTATAAGCATGGTATTTTTGGTCAGGATCCGGTCTAGGACCGCGGCTGGATGAACGTGCCCGGCTATGTGACGCCCTGGAAACACTGCTGTTCCTTCTCGGCGATGGCCTGTAATCCGAGGCTTTTGGACCGTATGCCGTTGTCTGGGCAGCGGCAAGTGACTTGACAGCGTTTGGGCTGCTCCGACCACCGGGGAATGTGTGAGTTGGAGACGGTGGGCCTGGGTATGACTGGGCGACTTGGGAAGGGAATGCTAATGGGTCAATATTGGCGGTGTTGTGGTTGTTGTAATAAGCAGGCTGCTCAAGGTGACTATCCAGACATGGATACTCTGTTGAGGTGCCAAAGTCTTCCACTTGCGTCGACTGCGGGATGGACGGCAACCCCTTATCCAACGAGTGGATAGAAATCCCATGCTTTTGGATTGGAAGTTGCGTATCGGGAGCCGGCACATCTATCGGCAAGTTCTTGATAACGTCCGGGTGCAGTTGTTGCAGTCGCTGGTTGCCAATTCGGCAAATGGCTTCCTTCAACTTGGGGCTACGAAGGCCTTCTGGATGAATGGCAGGCAAGGCGTGAAAGAGGACATCTGGGTCGACCTTAGCTAGGTCTTTTATGCGCATCTTAGCCAGGGCCCTTGAAGGAAGTGTGATCTGCGCATCAGGAGACAGTCTGGCGATGGCATCGCCTGGTAGTTGAGCCAGAACTCGGGGGTTTAGTCTGGAGAGGACGTCCCCGTGGAACAATCGAAGTCTTTTTAACGGGAGGGCTTCAAGTTCATCGTTGGAGTATCTTTCAAGTTGCTCGGGGGTTGTCTTCCTCAGTTGCTTGTAGGAGAGGTGCACGAGCGGCTCGATAGGACGTTTCCCGTCATGAGATGCAGACCTGTCGCCATGACGGTCTATGAAATTTTTGGCGCTCTCTACAAACGAAGAGAGACTCATGGCTCATAGGTATCAAGGATTGTCGGAATATGTGAAGCTTGGTTGTGGTGTTGGTTTGGCTTTCTGGGAGTGTTGACATCTCGGAGAGCAGCAATGTGGTTTCTTCGTCCTGCCATGCTCTCGCCGAGTAACACCACACCACACAGCCTCTCTGGCAATGTGATTGAAGGCTTGCAATCCATATTCTCAAGCTCTTTCAGGTCCAGGGTCTTTCTCCGAGGGTGGGTGGCTTATCCTGTCCTGTGTTGTCCTGTCCTCGGTCAGTCACCCCCCTTTCTCCAAAATATTTGGACCAGACCCCGCAGCTGAAAAAGTTTCCCATGTCACCCACCACCACACCTCATCGTCAGTCAATTTCGGAGCACAGTGCCAAGCAACAGCTGAAGACCTCACGGTACTTTCTCACGTCCGCAGCATGGGCTGACTTGTGACTCTTTGGCAGTTTGAGGTCATGCAGAAAATCACTAGTCGACGCCACTTGGGCATTCTCGACCAGCCCTCATATGCGTTGGGTGCAGATTGATGCAGCGCTTGTGCAACCCCATGGAAATGGCACCTCAGCCTTGTCGGCACATTCGCACGAGTCAATCAATTCGGCCTGTATGTTGGACCCGAAGAAGGATGTGTGGACTGGACGGCTTATTATGGTTGCTGAGCGCGACGACTTTGAGGAGGGAGCGGCGGAGGCGCGACTGGAAGGGAGGGGGAACACCTTGCTGGCCCGCGATAGGAAACATAGGCTGCGATTGTGATGGTGATATCGGAGAAAGATTGAGCTCACTGTCGATTGAACACCAGAAGAGGTCATATTTGCACTCTCTTCGCCGAGTTGAACACTCGGTCATATTCAATGGACCCCGAGGAAATCGAACAGTATAGTGCATACTACCGCCGCCTACCGGTACCGAAGAAATCACAAGTCAGCATGTCCTCCCAACCGTCTCGTCCTCCCCCTCCCCCGCCCACCTCCCTCTCCGTCTCCCCGGCTTTTCCAGGTACTCCAAAGAGAGAGGTCTCGCCCATATCAACAACAAGAAGAAGCGAGGAATATGAATGGGATGCCGACGATGATGCTCAAGACGAGACCTTGAACGAGGCCGCAACGCCGTCAAGAACCGATAGTCCTCCCGGGTTTCCCAATTTCTCCTCGGCAAACATTCCCGCACCAGAGACGCGCATGGTCGTTGCCCTTGACTATGGAACCACCTTTACCGGGGTTGCCTATCTCTCTGTCGCTTCAAGACAAAGGGAGCAGGATCTTGATGCGCTTGCCGATGACATACGCGTGCTTCAAGGATGGCCTACACACGAATCTGAGAAAGTCCCTTCGGAGATTTCGTACTCACCTTCGCCAAAGGGATGCCGGCAATGGGGGTACGACATCGATGACAACTCCCGAGTGCTCAAGTGGACCAAGCTGGAGTTGGAAGAGACGCGGAATCGAAGCGCCGAGCTAAGAACATTGGCTGAGACGCTTTTGGGCCTGCAATTGCTTGACTTGAGTGAAGAGGCTGTCATCAAGAACGATATTCCACGACACCTGGCCAAGGAACCGGAGGATATCGTCAAGGATTATCTGACCGAAATTGCTGAGCAGACTCTTGACGAGATTTGTACCCAGGTCGGAAGCAGGGTTGCCGACAATATTCCCATCGACATGGTTATCACACATCCTGCTGTAAGGTTACCTAACTGCCCATTTGCCAGCTTCTAGGTAGACTGACACGCACAGAAATGGTCCGACAAGGCTCTGAACTCAACATACCGTGCTGTCCGCGCCGCCTTCAAGGCCGACCTCTTCCCCAAAATCCGCAACTTTTCCTTCGTCTCCGAACCCGAAGCATGCGCCCACTACACCTTACGAGAAGCCATGCGCGAGGACCGAGTAAATTTTCGAAGGAATGACTGCTTTATCGTCGTCGATGCCGGCGGTGGTACTGTCGTAAGTATTTGCCCCGTCTACAGGTAACCTGATTTAACATGCCTGCTCAGGATTTGGCCTCGTACAAAGTCGTCTCCATCGACCTCGACAAGAAGCAGTTCAAACTCGAACAAATCGGCTTCCCAATAGGCGACAATTGCGGCGCCACATGCATCGACCGAGCGTTCGAGAAATTCATCGAACATAAGCTGGGGCAGGAGGACTGGGACAAGCTGATGGAGACTGATTCGCAAGACCAAGCGACGGGGGGACACTCCATCATCAAACCAAAGCTGCGCATGCTCCATGGGAGGTTTGAGGGCATCAAGCATCAGTTCGATGGCAAGGATCAGAAGCTCGGGTTTCCGATTCAGCTGCCACGAGGAATTGGTACGACAGATGATGACGACCGGGGAATCATGAATGGTGCCATCAAGATTACGGTGTAAGTGCAGCATCCATTAGGTACTTGACAGCCTCTGGAACACATCGATACTGACAATATCAACACCAGTGACGACCTAAAAACCATGTTCCAACACTCAGTCGACAAAACCCTTGTTCTCATCGGGCAAGCAGCCACCCACATTCAAATCATCCAAAAGCTCAAAATCCGCAAGATCTTCCTTTCCGGCGGTTTCGGCCGCTCTCCTTACCTCTACGAGCGCGTCAAAGGCTGGGGCATGACCATGGGCATCCAAGTCGACCGCGGCGACGACTGCTGGTCCGCCGTCACGCGTGGCGCCATCATTAAATCCCTGGGGGTGCACACCTCGCTGCCCGAAATGATCCGTCCTTGTCCGCGGCACTACGGCATCAAAGTGCGCACCCAATACGCCCCTTACAATTCCCATCGGCCATCGGATGTCGATGTGGATATGGAAGGAGTCAAGTGGGCGACGGACCAGATTCGGTGGTTCATCAACAAGGGAGATGCCCTGTTTCCGGGAAAGCCCATGGTATCGACGTATGATTGCCATTGGAGCATGAAGGCTGCACACTTTCCTCCGCCAACTACTGGTGGGAACGTGAGGGTTCAGTCACAGAGTCTGGGGTCCATGTCACAACGGTTTGATAAACGTGGTGGGGGTGGTGGTAGTGCTAGCATTCCGCCGCCGTCGCCCGCCGAGGTCTTTAGGGAGGTGGTGTTTGTTGCGTCGAGTGCGGATGAGCCGCCGACGAGGTTTGCTGCTGTGAACAAAGGTTCGTTTGTCTTCTCAAGTCATCTCGTTTCCCCTTTTTCCCTAAACTGACAGTGAGACTTGACAGCCCAAGACACGGTAGTCACGCTCAAATGTAACTTGACCAAAGTCCCAGAGACGCATAGGAGCGAGTTCACAAATAAAGAGGTCGGAAAGTTTTACAAGTTCTGGGTCAAGGTGGAGATTCATGTCACCGAGAAGTGCGAGGTCAAGATCACGAGCGGCGGGAAGGTGTTGGCAAGTGCAGAAGTGCCGCTGGGGGAGTCTGATCGAGTTGAGGTAGGCCATTAATTGTGTTGATAACGGCAGTTGGAGTGAGCTGGAGCTTACGATTGGAGGATCTTAATCTTTGGTTTTTACAATGATACCACTATATCAAGAAGCATTATTAAAAAATCGGGACTGGATGATGGATGCCCGTTCCGTAAGGAAACTTTCTGTTTACATTTCGACGTTGTTCTTTGGCTCTTCTCACGAAATATCCAGGAACACAACTGAAGAATTGCCTGCCGCCAACACCACTTACACTTACACAGCCATTCCCTTTTCGGGATGCTCTGCGAGACGCCGGGTTTCCAAGTAGTTACCTACCTTAGGTACCTGTAGGTAGGTAGCCAAGACCTCAGCCCTTCCACCCCTTCCTCCCATCATCCCACACAATCACATTCCCCTCCCCCTCATTATTCCAATAAACTATTCCTTCGGGGTCAAGACAGGGTCTCTTCAACAAAACCCAATGAGACCCTACCTCGCCTACAAAGTACAAGCCAGTGCAAGCCACACCTTATCACCTCTTCTTCATTCGTTCGCTCCCATTCAGACCACCCAGTGAGACCACAGCCGAGCCGAGCCTGCACACACAGTGCGTTTTTAAAAGTCGATACATCAAGGGACTTTTGACCACCGCATCACCAACTTTATTGATAGCAACATGTCCCAATCCAGGACTGAACCTCACTGGATAGTAGAGGTAGACAAGGCTTTTTTTTTACCTACTTTATGGACTGGAATGGATGCGTTGCCAACTCACTCCAGCGGCTGTGCGCCGACATGGAGCCAGGACGGATACGGGGTAAAGCCGACGACTTACAGGAGGGGGTGGTGATGCTGATGGTGGCTGTCTCCCGTCGAAAAGCGCCCAGGTCCACCCACGAGTGTGCCTAGGTAGGCGGGCTGTGACTTGTGGGTATGTATGTGCACGGAAAGCCGAGTCGAATGGGTGGACTGGAGGAGCTACATGCATCTATGGAATCCAATGCGAGTGAGTGCGCCTTGGGGCTAAGTTCGGTTGGTGGCTATGTGCTTTATGATGGATTGACGAGAAGGGAAGTGGGAAGCGGAACCGCTGGCTGTGATGCTTTATTGTCGACTGGAGTCCTGCCGCCAGCACAGGTTTGAGTGACGGGCTGAGTTCGTGTTGGGACGCGCTGAACATGACAAGGCTCTGTCTGACCCTTTGATTGACGTTATCTTCAGGAGGACTTGTAAGTTGATTTCTTTTGGCTTGCGTGCCGATTTTCCTTCTCTCCTGGAGATGTCGAACTAACTATCCAAACCAGAGCAAAGCTCACTCTAAACTCCAGTCGCCATCTCAATCTGCCAGGAGCACAGAGGAGTGTCTCATTGTAGGCTTCCTATAGCAGGCATCCACAATCATCTACGCTTCTCCACGCAGACCACGTGCATCAAGAAAACACCAAAAAAGCCATCACGACACTCACTTATTCCTCGCCAACCAAAACCACAACCCAAACAACAATACCCACAGAACCTCAACAATGGGCGGCGGCTCCTTAAAATTCCGTAAATTTATCGGACTTAAACCCAAATCCTCCTCCGCCAACCTCCAACCTCAACCCATCACCCCCGACAACTTTGACGGCAACGACCTCAACGCCAACGGCATTTACTCGTCCAACAACGGAGGCTACCACTCGTACACTTTGAACTATCAACCGCCCGGCTTGAGTTCCATTTCCGAATTGCCAGCAACCGACTACGGAAACGGCTATACCCATCATGCACCTCCGCAGCAGCAGCACCACCAGCACAGGGTGTCTCTCCCTGTACAAGCCAGACCCGGTCCCAATGGAAACATGAATCCACAATACCCTCATGATCCGAACGGATACTACCAGCATCATGACCGCAGCAGCGGTAACGGTAACCTGTCTCCTCAAGACGCTGTGCACCCCAATCGCGACCGTCGCAGCGCCAGCCTCGGTTCGCGACTAAGTCTGGGTAACTTTCATACAAGCAGCAACAGCAGTCTCGGCAGAAGCAGCGTGACAACCATGTCCACCATGTCCTCGGCTGCTACTTCCCCCGGTCCTGGTCCTGGTCCGGCGGCATCTCCTCACCACGTTCAAGTTGCTCAGCAGCAGCAGCAGCAGCAGCAGCAGCATCCGCTCTCTCTATCACCGGGGTATCAACCAAGGCCCAACTCGCCTCGCTATCCCGGCCAGCCCGTTCATCAGGAACCCGTCGTCCAAGCTCAGCAGCAGCAGCAGCAGCAGCAGCAGCAGCAGCATGAACAGGCCGTCAAACACCGCAACCCCCTCTCTTCAGCAAGACACCTGCACCGAGCCACAAGTCAACAATATCCCCCACAGACTCCATGTCAAAAACCCGCCGTGCAACCGCAACCGCCTTACCCCGTTTCCGACCGCGGTTCTCCTCCTCTTCCTCCTCCTCCTCCACAAACTCGCCCATCTCAATCTCATCTACAATCCTTCGCGACCCGCACCACCCAGTCCCTCCTCCATCCACAATCACATGCAGGCCGCACAGCCCACCCCCACTCCCATTCCCATTCCCAGTCCCAGCCCCATTCCCAGTCCCAGTCCCAACAACAACAACAACCCCAACCCCAACCCCAAACCCCCTCAGCAGCCGACATCCGCCGCACCACCAAGCTTCTACGCAGAATGTTCGAGCTCCGGCTGGAACAATGGGCTCTTTCGCACTCGCACGAGTCGGACCAGCACGTGGTTCACGAGAAGCGGGGACAGGTCGACGCGGTTTTGCATGATATTCTGGCGAATGTGCGGAGTTGGGGGACGGGGACAGGCACAGGCGGGAGAGAGAACTGGACGGAGGAGGAGTGGGATGATGTTTGTCTTGTTAGGGATTTGTTGGGGGGGATGCAGGTTGGTGGTGGTGGTGGTGGTGGTGGTGGTTTTGGGGGGGCGATGGGATACAATGGGGGGGGATATGGAGGGGGGATGGTGGAGGCTGTTGGGGGTGGTCACGCGTATGGGATAGGGAGGGGGAGGTGGTGAGGATGTGAAGGAAGTGAATAGAATGGGGGAGATACTGTAGGGTGTTGGGTAAGGAGGTGAGGAGGTGAAAGGCTGGGGAAGTGAGGAAGTGAGGAGGTGAAAGGCTGGGGAAAGGCTGGGGAAAGGACGGGAACTGTACGTGGGAGAACATGACTGGGATACTTGTTAGCAAAACAACCCCAAGTGAACAAGGTATAGGCGTTCAGGAGGCAGATGGTCACATACCCTTTTCGTTTCGTCGGTCCAAGCAAATGATAATGAAATCAAAGTGAAGGGCGTTCAGGAAACATGCAGTCCATGCACATACATCTAGGCAGGTCACAAAGTGTATACCACCTAATGTTGGTCATCCAAGCGAGAACCGAGAACTCGTACACAGTAGACACTAACGCCAGTTGCTAGAGATAATGTCCGATTATCTGGCTCATATAAAAGAATTACAGAGAAGCCCGATGCTGTATGAACGCCTTGTGCAATCTATTAACACACTTGAGATATCCAGTACCCAGCATTTACTTGTCGTCTTCAGTTTCATCCTGCTGTTCTTCTCAGTTCCCATCAGCCCACGGATCAGCAACATCATGATGAATCCTACTCGGCTGCACCCTCGAATTAGCAGCACTGCCATACCCCCCCCTTCCTGCCCTTCTCACACCGGCACCGGCACTGGCATCCGGTCTATCCTCCTCATCGCTCGCTCCCCTCTCCACATCTCTTTCCTCTTCGTCTTCGTCATCATCAACCTCTTCAATACCAACATGGCCCTCACCAAGCAACGGCCTCCGTTGAGATCCCCCATAAGCTTGAGTGTCATCTTCACCCCCATGTGGCACCCCAAAGCTCTGAAGGAGTTTATTCCACCAGCCGTTGTTTCCATTTCCATTTCCATTCCCTCCACGACGTCCACCGTTGTCCTCACCATCAACCACTACCCTACCATTCTCCCCTCCTCCCCTCGCTTCCATATCCCTCGCCCTCGCCATACCTCTACTAGCCTGGAAATACCGCCCAACCCCCCACCCCAAAACTTGCACCACCAACACCCCGACCACCACGCCCAACTCCCCGCCCATGACACTTTTCAACTCCCCCTCCCATTTCCCTGCACACCCTTCCTTGCGATCAGGCCACATCTGTGAGCATTGTTCCGGCCCCTTCCCCGGATCCCCCGGCTGTCCAGAGGGAAAAGGCCAGCTCATATGCTTCGGGCTTCTAAACCCGCAACATGTCAGGGTATCCTGGATCTTGCGGATTGTATCGGCGTCGTGCGACCTGAAAAAGTGAGACCAGGTTTGTTCGAGGGCGCAGAGTTCGATGGATGATGATGATCCGTCTGGAGTGATGGAAAAAGGGGAAGAGGTTAAAGAGCTGGTGGCCAAGGTGAGGAGGACTACCGAGAGGACGAGTTGGGTTGTTTGCAGGGCGCTGCTCAGACTGGGTAGGAGGGATCTGAGGGTTGGTCTGTTGGCAGAGGCGGATTGCGGGCGACGGGCGCGAAGTGGTGGACGGTTGGGGTGGGTTACTTGGAGTTGTTGATTTGGGTTTGAGGGGTTGGGGGTTATGGTTGAGGAGGAGTGTGAGATTAAAAGCTTTGGTCGGGATTGTTCCCGGGAAAGACTGGGGTTGGTTGAGACGCGGTAGAGGTAGGCGGTGTTGAATGCCGAGAGGAGGGGGAGGAGGATGGTCAGGAGTGTGAGACCGGGGGAAATGGGGAGTGAGAGGGATTGAGCGTGGATGTGTTCGTATATGGCGAAGGCGAGGAGGATGAGGATGATCTGTGAGGGGGGTTAGTCAGCCTGCGCAGAAAGGCCAAGGGCAGGAAGTCTGGAATGGTTGCATACCAAGGTGTAGATCAAGCCTAGGGTAATCATGGTTGCGGTTTTGTGGTCCAAGTTGATGTTGGAGCGTAAGACTGGGGGTGATGAGATGAAGTTGAAAGAAGAGAGTGGCAGATGCAATGTGGTGTTGACAAGCACGGCCCAACGCCCTGTTTTATAATGTACGAGAAGGTCCAATTGTGTGACGTCTACGTCTACGCGCGCGGGCTGTCGCAGGCGGCCATGCACGAGGCCTACAGGACCCCTCACTGGCTGTTTGTTCTAATGCCAATGAACAACCAGATGTGCAGAAATTGGGACGGAAATCAACGATTGACTTGTCAGGTAAAAGCTGTTGATGTGACTTGCCTGATGTGTCTTTGATAGTTGGTGAACTCAACGCTCTGATCATCGAGGTTTTATCCGCCTAGAAAATGCAATCCCTCAGCTCCTTGCCATAAACACAATGCAGATAATAATACTATACACACCATTCCCTTGAAAGGCATCAACACCCCAATAACATCAACCTTGATCCTTGAGGATGCCCTTCCCATAACCTAAGTTTGTACAACACGCTCGCTGTCGCTCAAACTAACCTCATTTTCTCACATGTATCCGTGTTCCGCAAGGACAACATTCCAACCCCACCATGGCCTCCCTAAGCCTCCTCTTCACCGTAATTGCCGACCGGCATGCTAAGATCGATCTGTAGCTCATCACGGAAGAGTTGGTTGATGGTCGACTTGTCGCGCAGATACACCCACTCGCCCTTGGCCGTGCCCTCCTTTTCATTCTGGCCGTCACCCAACGCCACATAGTCGTAGCGCTTGGGACCGGATTTGGGCGACGAAAGCCAGATCTGCTTGTTGGGCGGTTGCTTGTTGATGACGTAGGTGCCGATGCCGTCGTCGAAAGATACCGTGAGCACGCCGGCCTGTTGTTGTTGCAGAGGGTCAGACTCTCTAATGGCTCTGACATGTATGCGAATGAGAGCATGACATACCGAGTACTCCACGTCAATGTCTTCCCGCTCGTCCTGAAGTTCTTCGAGATGGGTGACGAGTCTGTCCATGTACAGGTCGGCGAGCTTGTGGTACTGGTCGTCCGTCAACTCGGTGGCGGCGCAGACAGGACTGGGAGCGGCATCTTCCTTGGGCTGGACGGGCTGCTTGTCGGGAGTGATTATATTGCCACTGGGGCCGGCGGTTGAGTAGAAACGGGGGACTATAGCTCTTGGGAGCACTGAAGCGGCGGCGAATGGGGTGGAAGTGATGCGGGTTTTGCGGGAGATTTGGAGAGACCGCCAAGATGCGCGGGCAACCTTGGTGACAATTGAACGCGGCATGATGATGGTCTGGGGTAGTGATGTTGTCGAGAGTTCAAATTGTAGAGTTGTGATAATGCGGGGAGAGAGACAGAAAGTTGAAGCTGAATGAAAAAAGCTCAAAGTTTGTCGCGTGCTAGTTGAATAAAACGAGTGAATCAGGTCACGGGACAGAACACAACCAAGATTAATTAACAAGAGGAACCTTGAAGGAAAGATGGAGTTTCAGTCTTGAGCTGCAACTTCCTCGGATTGAATGAATTCAATAATACGTTCCCGTCCAAGTACTGTAAATCGAACCATTAAACTCCCTTATCGTCCTGAAGCTCGACGCTATCGTGCCATTGATGCCCCACTCCAAACAGAGCTTTCCCCAGCTTTTGAAAGGGAAGCATCGGCAGGCACGCGGTCACGCCTTAGCAGCAGCGGGAAGTGTGATGATGCATCAAGACATGTACTCTCTAGCAAAATCACGCAGTGATGCAGGTACCCTCCTAATACTTGCTCCCTGCTATTTGCTGCCGTCTGCTAGGCACATGTCTCTGCGGATTGGGCGGGTACAGCCGCACGTCATCGCACCCCACCACACTTTGATCGCCCGGCCGAAGTTCCAGATTGACATCCACTTTCCCTCCCGCAGTGCAGCCAAAAGAGCCACTCACTGCCCTGTGACTTGCCGCCGAGTGCAAGTGTCCAACGAGGTTCTCAGTCGTTGTATTCATCCATTCCTCTTTTCAAGTCGCGGGTCTGTCTTGTAGCGCGTCTTCCATCATCCTCCAATACCATCGTAGTCGCAAACTATCACCACGCCCAACCCACCATGATCAACGCATTCCTCGTCTTCAACGGCCAAGGCCAACCACGCCTCACCAAATTCTACACTCAACTTGTACGTCCCTTCCCATCGGTTAGCTACCCTTTCTGATCGCAACCACTAACAAACATTAATAAGGACACATCAATCCAACAACGCCTCATCTCGGAAATCTTCACCCTCGTAGCCAACCGCCCCAAAGGCTCGTGCAACTTCCTCCCCCTCCCGCCCCTCCTCGCCGCCTCCAGCACCTCGACCTCGTCCTCGTCAGAACCACACAACGACGTGCCCTCTCTCGTCACCTACCGCAACTACGCCACTCTCTACTTTATCATCATCTCGACATCCACCGAGTCGCCGCTGGCATTGATCGACCTGATCCAGGTCTACGTCGAATCGCTCGACAGGTTGTTTGAGAACGTGTGCGAGCTGGATCTGATCTTCAACTTTGAGACGCTGCATGCCACGCTAGGCGAGATGATAGTGGGAGGCGTCGTGATTGAGACCAACATGGAGAGGATCGTGCAAGGCGTGAGGGCCCAGGGGACCGTGGCCAAGAGGCCCGTTAATGAGAGTAGGGGAGCCGGCATGGGATTGGGAAGTGGTCTGGGGGCTGGCTTGGGCATGGGAGGCAATTTTGTTTGGAGTGGGCGATGAGCTCCTACCTACTTAGAGAGGCGGCGTTATGTTTACATTATGCGAGGGAGAAACCATATATACCCACACACACCTCCCCAAGGTATTTCAACGCCAAAAACACATTATAAAAAGCAGGATACAATTTCAGCTTGGTCCAGTCAATCCCAAGCTTCAGACTTCTTGTCCATGTCCAACACTACATCTGCCTTGGACGAGACCCGCCTTGGACGCTAGCCTGCGATTCCTCCGACCGAATCTTCGGAACGGGCCTGTTGGGAGCTTCATAGTCGAAGCCCAGGGAGTTCCAGAACCACTCTCGGAACTTTTTTTTTTTTTTAATAAGTTAGTTAGTCATATCTAGGCATCATCATCTTCAAACATGAACAACAGCGCGGGGCAAACAAACATACCTCATAAAAAGGCTGTCTCTCATCCTTCCAATCCGCAAAGAAAACACAGTAAATGAGGACAACTAGTGTACAGTATCAGTCAGTCAGTCAACATTAGGTCGGTCATTTTAAGAGTAAAAAAAAAAAAAAGACATACAACTAATAGTCCCCAACTGCGCCAGCTGCACCATCTTGTTCCATTTGGGCCGCTGCGCAATGTGGTGGATCTTCCTCTTGTACCGCTTCTCGTATCTGAGCTGCTCCTGCGGGCTCATGGCCTTGAAATCCGGAGGCCATGTTTTCTTGGCTGGGTACTGACTGAGGAGGGCCGGGCTGATGTGCGGGAGTTTGACAAAGGCTTGGGGCAGTTCGGATTTCGATGATGTCTTTTGGGCGGCTTGGCGGATTGCTGTGCGGAACATTGTCGGAGGTGGATGGGAGGTATAGCTAAGTGAGTTTGTTGCTGTAACTTGTAAGTAAGGTATACGCGAGTCGGTCGGGGACAGTGACAGGGAAGACTGGTCAACGACGAGCGAGACGGATGGAGCTCATAATGGAGTTCATGATGGAACGGGATCCGAGGCCATTTCGAGGTGGTCGATAAGATAAGACGTTTTGTTTGTGGCTGGTGTCAGTTGACCAGACGATGCCTCTGTGACTAAGCCACATACTACTACCTGTACTACCATAAAACATTAGGTAGACGTCCCGCCAAGCGATAGTCGCGGCAAGGAGAGTGGAGCCAGCTGTCTAGACTAGGCCTGCCGCCGTCGGGCTTGCCGTGCCAATCCGCGGTGCCTGACCTGCCTGCACTGACCCCGCGAAATTGCCCGTGCAGAAGCTGAATGTTACAGTGGTTGCAGTCAGTGCCCCTCCAAAGAACTGAATTGTAAGAGGGGCGTTGCTGTTGTTTCGTCCCAAATTTCGGAATCTGACTCAATTCCACAGGTCAGTCATCCCGTCCAAGCAGCACTCTTTTCTACATCTGGCTTGTCGCGTGCGGTTGTTGCAAGTCAATGTCCAGTTTCTAACACTTTTGGAGAATCAGAGAATTCGCAGTCCGGGTTGCCGATTTCGGTCTTTTTCTTCTTCCTTTTCCGGCTTCACCACCAAGACCAGACATCACCACATAAACAAACATGGCCGACACAACAGCCGTCGCCAAGGGCGTCGCCAACCTCTCCGTCGCCGCCTCAAAGACCAAGGAGCTCAAGGGCACCGAAAAGAGAGACACCCTCGTCGAGATCGAGAAAAAGTACCAGCAAAAATGGGAGCAGGACGGCGTCTTCGAGGTCGATGCCCCCTCCACGGCCGAGTTCCCTCTCGACTCCATCACCCCCGATGAGCTGCGCGAAAAGCACCCCAAGTTCTTCGGCACCATCGCCTATCCCTACATGAACGGCCGCCTCCACGCCGGCCACGCCTTCAGCTTCTCCAAGATCGAGTACCACACCGGCTTCGCCCGCATGCAGGGCAAGCGCGCCCTCTTCCCCCAGGGCTACCACTGCACCGGTCTGCCCATCAAGGCCTCGGCCGACAAGCTGGTCAAGGAGATTGAAATGTTCGGCCAGGAGTTCGAGCGCTACAAGGAGGACGAGGTCGTCGACGGTGCTGCTGCTGCTGCCCCTGCCGCTGCTCCCAAGGCCAAGGAGGACGTGTCCAAGTTCAACGCCAAAAAGGGCAAGACGGTCGCAAAGACGGGTGGCGCCAAGTACCAGTTCCAGATCCTCAAGTCTCTCGGCATTCCCGTCCAGGAGATTCACAAGTTCGCCGACCCCCAGTACTGGCTCCAGTTCTTCCCTCCCGAGTGCAAGAAGGATCTCACCAACTTTGGTGCCCGCATCGACTGGCGCCGTCAGTTCGTCACCACCGACGCCAACCCCTACTACGATGCCTTTGTCCGCTGGCAGATGAACCGTCTCAAGGAGCTCAACAAGATCAAGTTCGGCAAGCGCTACACCATCTACTCCATCAAGGACGGCCAGCCCTGCATGGACCACGACCGCAGCGAGGGTGAGGGTGTCCTTCCCCAGGAGTACACTGCCCTCAAGCTCAAGGTCAAGGAGTGGGCTCCCAAGGCTGCCGAGGCTCTCAAGGGCAAGCTCCCCGACGGCGCCAACGTCTACCTCTGCCCCGCCACCCTCCGTCCCGAGACCATGTACGGCCAGGTCTGCTGCTTCGTCGGCCCTACCCTCAAGTACGGCGTCTACAAGGCCTCGGAGAACGAGTACTTTGTCATCACCGAGCGCGCCGCCAAGAACATGGCCTACCAGGGCATCTTCGAGAAGGAGGGCGTCATTGAGAAGGCTGCTGATGTCGTCGGTTCCGATCTCGTCGGCACCCTCGTCAACGCTCCCCTCTCCGTCCACAAGGAGGTTTACGTCCTCCCCATGGACACCGTCCTTGCCACCAAGGGTACTGGTGTCGTCACCTCCGTTCCCTCGGATTCCCCCGACGACTGCGCCATGATGACTGAGCTCGCCAAGAAGACCGAGTTCTACGGCATCCAGAAGGAGTGGGTCGACAAGGAGATCATCTCGGTCATCAAGACCCCCACCTCGGACCTCCTTGCCCCTTACCTCGTCAAGAAGCTCAAGATCAACTCGCCCAAGGATGCCAAGCAGCTTCTCGAGGCCAAGGAGCTCGCCTACAAGGAGGGCTTCTACCAGGGTGTCATGAACTACGGTGACTTCAAGGGCGAAAAGGTCGAGACCGCCAAGCCCAAGGTCCGCCAGCAGCTCATCGACGCCGGTGACGCTTTCGCCTACTCGGAGCCCGAGAACAAGGTCGTCTCCCGTTCCGGGGATGAGTGCTCCGTTGCCCTTATGGACCAGTGGTACATCGACTACGGTGAGGACTCGTGGCGCACCGTCCTCTACGACTACGTTGAGAACAAGGACGGCAAGGGCCTCAACACGTACTACGCCGACACCCAGCACGCGTTCAAGGGCGTCATCGGCTGGCTCAAGCAGTGGGCTTGCGCCCGTACCTACGGTCTCGGCTCCAAGCTTCCTTGGGACCACAACTTCCTTGTCGAGTCCCTTTCTGACTCGACCATCTACATGGCCTACTACACCATCGCTCACTGGCTGCACAAGGACCTGTTCGGTCGTGAGAAGGGCAAGGGCAACATTGGCGCTGAGCAGATGATCGACGAGGTCTGGGATTACGTCTTCTGCCGCACCGACCTGTCCGACGACTTGGTCGCCAAGTCCGGCATCCCCAAGGAGACTCTCGACTCGATGCGCCGCGAGTTCCAGTACTTCTATCCCCTCGACATCCGTGTTTCCGGCAAGGATCTCATCCCCAACCACTTGACCTTCTGGCTGTACAACCACATCGCCCTCTTCCCCCGCGAGTACTGGCCCAAGTCTGTCCGTGCCAACGGCCACTTGCAGCTCAACGGCGAGAAGATGTCCAAGTCTACCGGCAACTTCATGACCCTCGACGACGTGGTCAAGAAGTATGGTGCCGACGCCGCCCGTGTTGCTCTTGCCGATGCCGGTGATGGCATCTCCGACTCCAACTTTGTCGAAGACGTTGCAGACAACACCATTCTCAGGTTCTACACCAACAAGGAGTGGATCGAGGAGACTCTCAAGGACGAGTCTCTCCGCACTGGCGAGCTCAACAGCTTCCAGGATGCCCTGTTTGACAACGAGATGAACGCCCTTGTCAGCGAGGCCCGCAAGCACTACGAGGAGACCTCGTACAAGCTTGCCCTCAAGGCCGCTCACTACGATTTCTTGAATGCTCGTGATATGTACCGTGAGGCTTGCGCTGCTGCCGGCATTCCTCTTCACAAGGACTTGGTCACCAAGTACATCCGTCTTCAGGTGAGTAGTCTTCAGGTGACTGTTAGTTATTGATTTCCTCATACTGACTTCTATCTGCAGGCCCTCGTCATCACCCCCATCGCCCCTCACTGGGCCGACTACGTCTGGCAAGAATGCCTCGGCGAGCCCAAGTCCATCCAGTTCGCCCTCTGGCCCGAGGTCCCCGCCGCCAACCCGGCCCTCACCGCCGCCCGCGACTACGTCCGCACCACTTCTTCGGCTATCAACTCGGCCGAGGCCGCCCAGCTCAAGAAGATGGCCAAGGGTCGCCAGTCCGACTTCGACCCCAAGAAGCCCAAGAAGCTCACCATTTTTGCGACTGAGAACTTCCCCACCTGGCAGGCCAAGTATATCGACTTGTTGTCTGAGGTCTGGGACGCCGCCACGGGCGCCCAGAAGATGGACGATAAGGAGCTCAACGGCCGCATCGCCAAGATGGGCGAGATGAAGAAGGCCATGCCCTTTGTCCAGGAGCTCAAGAAGAGGCTGAAGAGCGGCGAGCCCGCTGAGCAGATCCTGAGCCGCAAGCTGTCGTTTGATGAGAAGGCGACCTTGTTGGCTATGATCCCTGGTTTGAAGAGGACTGCTGGTCTGGAGAGCGTGCAGGTTGTTCTTGTCGAGGAGGGTAGCAAGACTGGAAAGGATTTGACGAACGGTGGTGAGGAGATTGAGGTTACTGCTCCGATGGCTGAGGCGGCGTTGCCTGGCCAGCCTAGCTTTTTCTTTACCAATGTTTAAATGAATGGGGAGGTGTGATGTGGTGGGTTACGATTTTTTTCGTGTTATGTGTATGATGGGTATGATATCAAGGACGGATGGTTTAAAAGTTTAGCGATGAATAGATTTGTGTTCATCTAGGTGGTGGATGTCCTTTCCTCGTTGCTTATTCTGGTTTGTCTGGTTAGCTGGAAGAGTCTTTCCAGATGTTTGCTCATACCGATGGATGCCTTGGACATGGTTGTCGAACAGCGGTGGATGTGTAGCAAAGGTACGGAGGAACTGGCCGTCAACTCGGGCCTTTGCGATGGAATCGGCGGTCTTCTTGTTGCGGCCGGCCGGAGCATCTTTAATGGCGACCTTGACTGAAACATGCGGCCGAGAGTAAGGTATCGGTCAGCCAAAGGAGTGGGATGAACGGTCCGAGGTGTTTATGGATTTGGTCAAGAGCCAGGTGATAGGATACCGACTTGTGTGCTCGGCGTTATTGCGCTAACGTTACTGAAGCAGATTCGCAGTGATCCGCTAATGGGTCATGTTACCAGAACCTAGTTAGTATCTCGGTCATGATGCGGTGGGTGACGACGGGAAGGAGTAGCTCGGCGAAGAGGGGCATAAAGCACGATTCGAGAACCGCTTTCTTCTGGAGCAAGACAGCTCAACAAGATCCTTGACACTTCCTCTTCCTTTCTCCGGAGTGTTGTCCCGGAGGCCCGAGCACTGACGGTCGGACGTCAGACCCTACATCAAGGGAACTTCTCCGCTGCGGCCTCTCCAACTCCCAACGTTCAACCTTTCTCAGGCCGGAGAGCACGCGAGGATGGAGAGACGACGCGGACTTGATATCGACAACAAGGAGCTTCGCTGACTTCGGAGGCCGCCTCCATTTTTCACCGTCCTAGGACTGCACATTGAGTCGAGGAACTCGTGATCTGCTGCAAGAGCTCATCCCGGTCACTGACGTATTATTGTCAGCATCATGTTGTACTTGTCTCCCTGAAGCTCCTTCACTGCCCCAAGGTGGTCCAAGATGACCTCAGCTCATTAGTGTTCATCCGGGATGTGGGCATCCTCAACTTGACTCAAACCGCTACGTAGGCATACGCAGCTCCTCTTTCATCATCCAGACATATCCTACATTGTCCCTATCTGATCCCTCCTCCCCCAGCCTCTTTCCTTGAACCTTTATTAGCCGTCTTCTCCCTTCGTATCTCCATCATCTATCTCACCTTTCGAACACCATCCTCTTTTCCTATTACTCCTGCTCTCGCTTTCCAAGAAAGACAATCTCAAGCAAGAGGATCACATCACTCGCTACCAACCAAAACAAAAACACCAAAGCCAAGCAAGCAAAAATGCGTTCCTCAACTCTCCTCGCTGCTCTCGGCGCTGCCGGCCTCGTCGCCGCTCAAACCACTATTACCTCTTTGGTGCCAGTGAGCACCATTGTACTGAGCTCGCCGGCCTCAGTTTCTTCGAGTAAGTTTTCTTTCGTCCATTGTCCTTGCTCACTGCCTTTCCCCCTTCCCCTTGATCGTCATCACACTGGTATTTCTCCTTTATTACATCACAGCAGATATATCCCAACTGTTTCTTTGTTTTCGTCACAGCACCTCCCAACGAACCTCTCCAGTCTTGTCTAGACTCTTGCATGCTCCAATTCCCGTCATCACCACCACCTCGCGTTACAGCAAGCATTCCTCCGCCTGCGCCTGCGCCTGCTAGGGGGGGCCACGGGGGACGGCTGAATCGGGAATGGGGGGACACTCTGGTGGAGCGGGATAACATACATCTACCTCATCATCCGCATCAACCTCCTCCTCCTCCTCCGATAATCACTTTCCCTCCGTTCCCTCCCCCGAGAGCGCCTATTCCTGTCCAGCCTCCTCGTCCTGTTCACTCGTTGCACCCCACCTTTCCCGAGGAGTGTGTGCATGTGCATGGGTATGAAAGACGGAATGAGTGAGCATAAGCGGAAATCATGAGGAGCTCCCTCATATGCCTCCGCCTGCTGGTCATTCACCTACTCCTTGGGATTTTAATTAAACTCGCCTCTTGAGCCACACATTCTCACTTTCCCTTCTTTACACCTTCTTTACACCTTCACTTAATATCTAATCCCCCTATAACCTATAACCCTCAACTTCACCACACCATACTAATCATCATATCATTCACACAAAAGCCGTCGTGACAGTCACCCCCTCCGCCACCACCACCGGCACAACCACCACCGTCTTCTCCTCTCCCACCAGCAGCACTTCGAGCACCACCACTTCCACCTCCACCTCCACCTCCACGGTGTCTTCGGTGCCTAGCGCCGCGGCTGGCAAGGTTCCGTTGCAGGGCCCCGCGGTGGGATTGGGTGTTTTTGCGGCTCTGGGAATGGCTTTGCTGTGACTGTGAGATTGTTGTCATTTTTATTTCCTCGTTGTTGTTGCTGTTGGGTCTTGTCACGATTTCCTTTGTGTTGTTGTTCTGTCTTGTCTTGGAGGGTGATAATGGGTTTTGCGTTGCTCGTGCGCGGTCGGTGCTCGGTGGGTGGTTGGGGCTTTGTATAGGGTTGGGATTGGGATGGGGGGTGGTCGAGTTGTGTGACCGTGTGAACTGAGAAGGCAAGGAAGGCGTGTCGTTGTGTCGGTCAGTGAGGAGAAAGTGTTGGCGGCTTTATTGGGTGGGGGATAAAAGGGTAATGTTTCGATGTGAGGACTGTAGAGTGAGTGAAATAGAGGGTGGTGGAGTGGTAGTGGATATACATACAAATCATGATCCAACCATAACACACATGCCGTGCCTTGAGTATCAAGCGACCCTTTTCATCATCAACTTTGATGAAGTTGAAGCAGATTTCTATCTATCTTATTGTTCATCCTTCTTCCCGCTCCTATTAAAAGGTATCGATCGACGAGTGAGATAAGGAAATTCGTAGCGGGAAGAAGCCCGGATGAACAATAAGATGGAAATAAATCTGCTTCAACTTTAAAGTTGATGAATGAAAAGGGTGAGTATCTATTCTACTGTCTGTCTGTCTGTCTGTCTGTCTATTGGTTGATGAGTACAAACGGGGGGAGGTAGTGCTGGTTTTCTTTGAGTGTTGTTGGGTTCTTTTCGTGTTGTTGGGTTCTTTGCGTGTTGTTGTTGGGAGATGGATGATTGAAGATATACATGGAGAGTGAGGCATTTAGCCAAGGTTGACAAGAGGATTTGACGAGGAGGTTGATTCAGGGTAATAACACCAGGGAAGGTTAAAAGGTTGGGAGTGGTTGAGAGATGTTAAGAGGAGTCTGGGATTAGTTTCTAGACTAGAGAGCACGAGGGTGGTGGAGGAATAGGAGGGTATATGGAGGCACATCAACATCAAGCATGGGCATCAGGAAATGGGTGGTGATGATGGTTTCGGCGACCGTGGGCAGCGGTGCGGATAGCCGATGGAATGAAGCTTCCGTCGCAAAGAAGATATTTGTGAGGTGGAAGTTGAAGTTGTATGGTGATGGACAAGAAGAGGATGGATGAGGAGAAGCATGACGAGGCGTAATTATGGATGGAGTATTTGTACATATACGAAAGGGTTAATAACGACTTGTCTTTTCTTTCAGTTATCTTTCGCTTATGGTAGTCTTCTCAAGATGTCAGAGCTTGTTCCGAAACCTCGCTTCGAACTGGTCGGAAAAAGATATGAGCAAGATGATCAATAGGTATTGATTCGAAAATGCAAAAGGAAAATAGTAGAAAGAATTGAAAGATGGTTGCTCATCACAGACAGATGCAAGAACAAGAACTGCTAGCAAAACGTCTGTCCAAAAAATGTTGTTGAATGACCCCAACCCGATTTGAACGGATAACCTTTCGATCTGGAGTCGAACGCGCTACCGTTGCGCCATGAGGCCTTCCTTGTTGGATTGTTGGAAAGAAAGCGTACCGCAGGGGATTATGACGGAAAGTTGAATGAAACTTTGCAACAGGTGGGATCTGAATTCTTATTGTCACGAGCGTCGGTGAAAAAGGGCGTCGAAATTGGTGTAAGCAATGGTTGAAAATATCTGTGCCCTGCCGTTCTAATGTTAGTCACTGAGGCTGACGGCATGCAGTGGCTTTGCAGTCTGCGCGGGCGGGCCACGTATCGACGGGAGGTCCGAGGAAAATACTGTGAAAAAAAAGTGACGCAGAGATACGGGGCTGACTGAAAGTTATATAGCGTAGACTTATACCCATTGTTACGGGAAGCGTACCATGGTGTAAATTACATTGACCCACCCCCACACTTTTGTTGCCCTTGCGGCCGCACGCTGCATGCGCCATCTGACATTTTGCCCCTCCAGTGCACTTCCATGTCCCGCTCCCGCTCGGCGCGCTGACTCTTTTTGTTGTTCCTCCGGTCTTTGGATTTGGTCTAGTTTCCCAACCCCAAACTCCCGCAAACCCGCTCAACCCACCCAGCCAGCATCCCCCGATTCTCCCATCGCCATCGCCATCACATCACATCACATCCATCCAACCGATCGATCGATCAATCAATCAATCGCTTCCAGCTTGACTTGCGACCTTGCGCCCATCAACTTCCTCCCCGCCCCCGCGAAACTTCAACAACAACCGAAAAGTAAAAGAAAATGTCGGCGGCCGACGAAGAATACTCCATCTACGACGAAGTCGAAATCGAAGACATGACGTACGACGCCGCCCTGCAAAGCTATACGTACCCGTGCCCGTGCGGCGACAAGTTCGAGATTGCGCTGGCGGACCTGCAGGATGGTCAGGACATAGCCGTTTGTCCGAGCTGCAGTTTGATGGTTAGGGTTATTTTTGAGGTTGTGAGTTTTGCCCTTTTTCTTTCTTTCTGGGGAGGGGGTGGGAGGAGGCGACGAAAATGGAAAGCGGTGGCTAATTAACGACCCTCAAAAAAAAAACAGGATAACCTCCCCAAGGCACCGGATGCCGCTGCTGCGCCTATTGCTGTTTCTGCTTAAACGGTGGACTGGACTATAAAGTCGGAAGAGAAGAGAAATAGGAAATGGCGCATAGGGGTCTGCGAACGGTTCGAACCGCTCACGATTCCTCGATGCCGACCGAGGTCGAGGTCAAGGGCTAGATCAACACGCGACCACGACCACAATGTGACAAGACAAGAAGCTGATTGATCGCTTGCTTTGTCGAGCCCAGACGGCCCGGTCCACGCCAACGAAATCAACTCAACTCATCAGTCGACCGACCGATCCATTGATTGCCCTCTCGACCATGCGAACGAACGATCCGCACTCACTCGGCCGTCATGACACCTCCAGCTCAACCGACTCGACTCGACTCGACTCGATTCTTGGAACAACTCAACTCGACCTCGGCAAGAAAGTAAAACAGTGCCGCCCGCCCGGCCGCCGGCCGCCGGTGGTATCGAAGATCGACCAACATGTTTCGCGCTACAGGCGGGGGTGTTCGAACAAAGAAAGCCCCAAGATAACAGACGATCGTGCTGTTTGTTGATGACGAGAAGAAGATTGGAAGGACAGGAACAACGTTTTCTACATACATCGGAGAACTTGACAACCCGTTCTGTCAGCGGGGAAAAGCCGACCGGCATATAAGGAAGCGACTCATCGATCGACACCCTAGTTTTGTGCCCCCCGTGGCTTGATTGCGACCATGTACTTTTGGCGGTTGAGATGTGAGTTTCAAATTAAACAATGGGTACAGGCGTTTTTGGTTGGGTTGGCGTGGGACATTAAAAGTTTTGAAAGAGGGTTGATTTTGGAGAGGGGGTGCTCGGTGGCTTCAATCGGTCCGCTGGATGTGTCTTAGGTGTGGTATCGATAGCGTGCGACGGAGGCAGACAAGCTTGATCGAACCTATGGCACTTGAACTGTACACAGGCGTTGGAAATCAACTGGAGATCTACAATGGAAGTGTTGATCTGCAAGTGTTTCGGCTGTTGAATGCATTTGGACCGGGCAGTTGAGAGGTTCATGTCTCGAACTTTATACCAAACAGGAAACCACCAGGGGCAATGAGAGTTGTAAAAATTGATTCAAGTTTCAAACATTCCCGTCTGCTATGGGAAGCTTGCCATGACTAATAATGATATGCTGTGTCTACTTTGCAGACCCATTTATTTCCCTTTTCCCGGGCAGCGTTAATGTAGATAGAATAAGGTATACTCATACTTCCTACAACAAACAGACCGTATAAAGCCCGCCACAATCCCATCTCGTCGACATACCTTAGGTAACCCTATCCAGATTCCAGTCGACTCTCTCCCGTCTCCCGTTTATTCCTCCTCCTCCTCCTCACAATTTTCGAGTCGTATAATTTCTGCCTCGATTTCATCCAGGAGCTGGAGTTCATCTTCATCCCTCGCATGTCCCATCAGCTCTTCAATTCGGTTCAACGCACGGCAAAGCCTTAGCTTTGCTCTCAACTCATCAAACCCTATCTCCCTCCCGTCTCCATCCCTAGTATCCCTATCCCTATCCCTATCCCCCGCATCACAATTCACATCCCTATCAACACCAACAGTCCCAGTCTCAGCCATCACCTCCATCTTGATACCTCCTCTCTACCCACTTCAAGCTCCCCAGGTTGCTGCTAACCACCCAAAAACCCCCTCCTCTCATTCCTCCTCCTCTCACTACTCAACGCGTCAAGCTTCACCGCCACCAGACAACATTCCACACTAGCTTTAGCCGAGTTCGGGTTCGGGTTTGCATTTTGGTTTTGGTTTTTGTCGTCAACAGACTGTATACGTAGCCGCCACTGGCCGGTTTTGATGATCCATTCGTCGCCGCCCAGGTGTGAAGTTGGTACCGTTGCAACGCCAAAGGGCGGATTGGAGTCGAGGCGTCGTCGTTTGCGGGGGTTTTCAACAACAGCTGGTGATTGTTGCTTTTGGTGTAAGGGGTACGTGTTGAGGTTGGAGATGGACATGGACATGGAATTGGGTGATTCAGCTGTTAGAACTAGGGGACCGCCGCCGGCTGATGATGAGGGGACGGATGGGACGGATAGGACGGCGGTGCCGGGGGTGTTGATGATGGTAGTTTCGTTTACGGGTAATGATGGGTAGGTATTTTGATTAGGAGAGTCGTCTGGCGTCCAGGGTTGGCCGTCTAACGTTATGCTTGCGTCGGGGTCGAGGTTGACGCGGACGAGGTCTTGGCTTAAAGGAGGAGTATTTCCCGGCGTGGGCGGTTCGCTGCTTCTCCCTCCTTTGGCCATTAGTAGTCCCAACGGTTGCGTAGAAGAGGGTAAGTTGAGCTTGGTAGCGACGAGCTCGAACAGTTTCGCAACTCTCGCCTTGATGTCCTTGAAGAACTCGGCTCGGACTTCCTTCCCCCCAGGTCCAAAGTGTAACCGCGTGCCTTCTTCGCCGATTTCGAGAACGAGTTCCATCGGCTTATCATCCACATACGGTCTGGCATAATTCACCCATCCCGCTAACGGGTCTCCAACAACCGGCTCGTTCACCACTGATATCCCGCTTTTCAAGATGTCTCTCAACCTCAACACAATCTCCTCCCGTCCCCTCGCCTGATTGAACCCCTTCTCATGCGGAATCAACCTTTGCTCCAGCCCCTTGAAGTTGAAATACCTGCAATCCCTCAACAACTCCTGGCGATGCGACTCATCCCTTATCTTGACGGGGTACCCCCTCAGCATATGCAGCAGTTCCTCAAAGATATCTGCGCTGCGGTTCGGGGCGCTGGGCGGCACTATCGACGGCGGCCGAATCAACCCCTCCCGATCCAACCCGGGGAACAGATCCTCGGGATTGGTGAAAAAGATGGCGAACCCGAGCGTGAAAAAGTTGGGCGTGTTTCCGGGTCCAGAAAGCGAGAAGATGTCCCGCGGAACCTGGAACGGAGTGGAGCCGATGGTGATGTGGATGGGTTCCTCGAAGAGCTGGGAGATGAGTTTGGGTAGCGAGTAGAACTGGGCGTCGGCGAAGAGACGGACGAAATGGGTGGCGTCCCGGGGCCGGACGTGGTAGCCCTGGAGGTGCAGGGAGATGTCTTTGAAGGTGACGGGGTCGCGGTCGATATAGAGGGTGCGGATGGCGGTGGAGGGGTCTTGGCCGGCGTCAGAGGCTTGTTTTAGTTGGCAGAGGAAGTACTGGGAGAAGTAGGAGGGGGCTGATACCACAGTCAGTGTTTTGTCTTGTTTTGAACAGAGGGTTGGACAGTGACACACCATCGGAAGATAATGATGCTCCGGATAGCTTGAATAGCTCGGAGCCGATCTGTATGGGAAAGACTCGCTCATGGGGAAGAATATTGGGTATGTGAACGATCCGTTGATGTGTAGAGGCTGAGAAGGAGGACACGCCGTGTTCAGCATTTCGAGGGTGAACATCACCCCCTGAGCTGGCCATTGTTGTTGCTTGCAGATGATTATGACTTGAAGAAGCTCATTGTCCGTGATTGGTGGAGGTTGCAAGTATTACAAAGTGAGCTTCTTGGACAAGTAGAAGTCGTGATCTCCAGGCGCGAACAGTAAGTACTTGGAACTTCAGAAATGGAAGATGAAAATGGTGATGAGAAATGGAATGCTTCACGGATCGTCAACGACCATGGTTTATTATAGAGTATGATGCAACCGCGCTTTACATGTGAGGGTAGGTAGGTATGTTTAAGAGAGAGAGAGATCGTAGAGGTAGTATTAAAATTCCCGTCTTGCCTCCGGGTCGTCGTTGCAGTGAAAGAAGCTCAATTCCAGCCGGAAAGAGGCATAGCGCCCATACTCTATCGTAGGTGTGGCCGAGTGGCTGAATGGTGGCCCTTGCGGTTATCTCCCCGTTAAAGTCTAGTGTACTAATGACCCGCAGCGCTTAATAACAGCGGGCCGTCGGTCATGGATCAGCTGTCAGTGTGGCTTGGCCAGCTGTCCACTCCCTTCTGTCAGGTACGTACCACTTCCTGTGCAGCAAACACAAACGGAAGCAGGGCATGTCAGATCTCACCTGCTTCGATCTTGGGGTCGGGATGGTGATTGATTGCTTGCATGCATTGGGCTTCAAGCCACTCCCGGTCTCAATCCTTGATAATCGGCGCGCCCATTTCTGGGAGGGAGAGGCTTGTCGCAGAGCAATCTATGTGCTGGATTCCGGGGACGTTGGAATCACTGCGATTGGGCCAATGCTGTGGAGGGGGATCTATCCCAAACAACCGACATGCGCTTTTTGACGATGGGTGTCGGGTGATGAGCTGTAGCCCCTGCTGGCTGAGGTGCTCATGAGTGAGAGCATGGGTTCATGAGGAGGAGGAGAAGCCGAGCAACTCCAAGTTGGGTGCAGTGGGATAAAGAGGAAGGAAGGTCCCAAGAGAAGTCCAGTGAGGATGGCAGAAGCATCGTTCTCTCTCTCGCTGGCTCCTTCCTGTTTCTGCCCACCTTCTCACCTTCCGGGTTTTGTCATTCGACTGGCGAGATAAGAGCAGGGACCAAATGGAAAACACCCGACGCGGAGTGGTTGGCAGGTACGAATCGAAAATCTTCTCGATGTTGACCGGGCTTGCCACCACTGACGGCGCACCACTGGCATCGTCATTCAGGCTTCGGCAACGGCTAACTGCTTCCGCCACAGCACCAAACACTCGCCCAACATGGATGGACCAGACCAAGTCAAACGGTGATAAATAAGGGACTCCTTGATCATTTCAACGTTTGATGCTCTCTTATAGCCGGTATCATGGGCTTGTCAGCAGCGTCAGGTGGCCAAAGCTACGGATTCCTGCCTCAGGAGAAGAGACATAATGGCTTTGTGAGATTAACGAAGCAAAGGCGGGCAAACAATGCCATTGCAGAGTAGAAACTCTATACCTTATCAGTCCATCACTACCTGTTCCCTCTGTCCCAATCTATATGTTCCCAGAACCAACATCCTTAATCCCAACATGTCTAAAAGTCAGATAGACCACGCAAAGGTGGTCTCGGACCTCTTCCAAGACATCATCACGCATACTTCCTACGAGAAGCTCAAGGGCATTTCCGACCAAAATGCAGAGCTGCACGACAAGATCAAAAAGCTCACCACAGCTTCCGAGATGAACCTCGAAACTCTTCACAACACCAAAGCAAAACTGGACAAAGCATACCAAGACCTCCAAGAGAAGGACGAGCAGGTCCAGTCCCTTCGGGGGGAGGCCGATCACCTTGGTTCAACAATCGCCGCCAAAACACATGAGCTCAACGAAAGGGCCCAAAGCATGGCCAGGGCCGAGGATGAACTGAGAAAGGCGAGACTCGAGATCGACCTTCTCAGTGCAAGTCTCGAGGAAGAACGCAAAAAGACCAAAGAGAAGGCAGCCGTCGAGCAAGAATTGGACATGATCAGAAACCATCTGGACCATTACAAGCAAGAGCTCACGAGATTGGAGAAATTCTCGATGCCGTTGGAGCGTACACAGGTGGAAGACATGTAAGCTATTGCCCCCCCAATTTTATATCTCCTAAGTTCATGAGGCTGACTGATAACGTTGGGACCCAGAGCCAACCGCTTCACCAAGATCTTCGCCCGCGCCTGCGACCTAGCCAAAAAATTCTTCGGAGTGAACCTCCCTGATGCTTCGTTAGCCAACGCCACATTGTGGGATCAGCTGAAGAAGCATAACATCGTCCACCAAGCCCGAATCCCATTGCCCCTGTCCAACACCCTCGCCGCCAAGCAGATGCGCAGCGTCGCTGTTCTAGCTGTCATTTATGCTGAGCTGAAGAAACACGTCTTCCAGCCAACGTATCTGTTTGAGGACCCTCGGGCCAACGACGAGTTTACGGGATTACTCAAGACCATGGATCCCGCCAAAGAGGCCTATTTGCGCTCTGTGCTTCTTGGGTCCATTGACAAGGACATATGGAAGGAGAAGGTCAAGGCCAAGGTAGCGACGGTGAAAGCCAGTGTGGATGACCGCGTCGGGCCGTTGTTGTCAGAGCCAGAACGGGTGCGCTTCAGGGACCATCTGGACCGTTTTTGCAGAAAGGTTTGTCACCATTGGCATTACATGCAGAAACTGGAGGACAAGGTACACTACTCGGCTGACGACTGGGTAGTACCGGGCTCGGGGGGTGCCTACCGCCTACTTCCTTTGTCATCCATGGTTGTGGTAGGCGAGGAGGAGCTACCCGATGAGACGTATCCCGGCGAGTATCCCGAAAGTCCCAGGCAAAACTATTCGCTCATGGGAAACGGGCAGTCATCATCCCCCGTCATGTCGTGCTCAAACGTCACTTTTACTCACGACATCGATAGGCTATCGACCTCACCATCACCGTCCAGGTCAAGAACCAGAAGGCTCACCATGGCATCAACGGCGGCTGCCGCCACAGCTGGCGTCAGCACTTCAGCCGGGCCTGGTGGTGATCTCTTGAGCGTTGTCTGGCCGGCCTTCCACATTGACCCATGTACATCAGAAGAAGAGGTCCAGATGATCTCACCAGGCTATGGAGTCTGCGAGAGTCAACTCAAGATGGCCAGGGAGGAGGAGGCTGCTTGCTCGACTGGCACACATGGCACGGCCAGGCAGAGTCGAAGATGCCGGGGCATGTCGTCCGCCGCTACCAAAAATAGGACTAGGGAGATGTCACGACATGGAGCTGGTGGTGATGATGGTGACCAGCAAGACGGAGGAGGGTTTGAGCATGGTTGCGAGTCTACGCTTTCATCTTTCTTGAATGCAGGTCAATCAGAGTTGAGTATTGGGTCAAGGAGAGGTTGGTAGGTAAGGAGGAACTGAAGTGAGAGACAATGTTGGCAGAGAAAAAAAAAAGAAAACAAAGACAAAGACAGCTTGAGCCCATTCATCTGTTTGTACAAGTGATGTCTGCCCGATTACTCAACTAACTACTGCAGGAACGTGCATGTTGCAGAAAGGTCCAATGCTGCGGCACTGTTATGGGTCACTTTACGATCCTTCATCCGTAAGGTACCCAAACCACAAACCAATTCGCCAATAATGGCTGCCAATTGGAACACCTCTCGTGGGGTGAATGTTTTGATGCTGAGTGATTGCTTCAAGAAGCCAGTCTAGATACCGTACCGAGCAGATGGTTGAGCATTTTCAGGGGTAAAAATACCCTATGTACATGGATCTACTCCATAGCCGGTGCACATCCTCATGGGTTTTATGCATGCATATACATACCGGAAGCTTGGGTTATCGAAAACACAAAGGTAAATCCATTGACATTCTGGCAAGCCAAGAGACGACAGTTGAGAACCATTGTTTCTGTGGTCTCCTTTTCCACGTTGTTGTAGATGTGCACCGACCTCAGGACTCGGCATAACAGCTTTTCTCCACCGCAAGTTTCCAGAAGAGAATGATCCTCGGGACCCCGGACTTTTTGCTGGCTGGCCGGCTGCCCCTGACGCGGTGGCTGGTGATTCGTGATTGTGTTCGAACCTGACTTACAAAGCGGAAGTTGGAAGTTCTGGACCGGCGTCCGGGAGGAGTCAGCGGGCAAGTCCAGCCAGGGGCAAGAACAACAGGCGGTCCAAACTCCAAACAGTCCAAGACGGTAACCACCTGCCAGCGGGTGGTGATGCCACCAATGCCCCTGGTAAAAGGTAGTGGCGGATAAGTGACGAGGGGGCCAAAGGGGGTACGGTGCACGGACCTTGAACTAACTGAATGTCGCTGAAAGTTCACGAGTCGTTTGCTGGAGACACCGCTACCGGGTAATGTAATGCCACTGCCAGACTTCGATGACTGATGACAGAGGAGGCCAGGCGCGAGGGAGAGAAAACAGACACAGAAAAGAAAGGTCTTGGCGGATTTGCGCCTGACGAGTGGTCTTTCGGGGTCGGTCGGACAGGAGCCAAAAGCACGCTTTCCCCCATTGGGCAGGCTCGTGTCAACAACCCAATTTCCCCACCACGGGGCCCAGGTCGATGCCGTGGGAGCCTGTGCTTCCTGTTCGCTCATTCACCTCAGGCACTTCCACTTGGGCCGCCCGCCAAATCCTCAATTTTGCATATCCCTCCCATCGCTGTCCTCCATTTCTCCAACAACCCACCGCGCCGCCGTCTTTTCGAGTCTTGACAACTTTTTTGCTTTCCACTTCTTTCTACTACTACCTTACTTTAATACACCCACCAAACCATCCAAAATGCGTGAAATTATCAGCTTGAACGGTATGTCGACAGCTTCATTCCTTCATCTCTCCTGAATCACCGCTTCCTCGCCCCAGCTATTCCGCCCTTCCTGTGTTCGCCTCCATAGTGGCGCGCGTTGTTGGCGAAAAAGCAGCAGCCTCACCGCCAGCGTGAACCCGCCGCCCACCCAAAGCTGGCGCATCATCGGCCTCACCCATCCCCATCTGCCATCTACCTACTCATCTATCGTCGAGATAAACACACACACAGCATGCTAACGTTGCTTCCCCCCCTCTAGTCGGCCAGGCTGGCTGCCAGATCGCCAACTCCTGCTGGGAGGTAGGTCATCGTCGTCCTCTCCCGTCATTCCAACGACCACGCGACAAACACATGCTGTCCATGATAGCTCCGTCAAACGAACCATGGCACATGCGATCGCCCTCAAATAGGTATATACAGGATAAAGAAAGCTAACCACTATCATTAGCTTTACTGCCTTGAGCACGGCATTCAGGTAAGCTTTTGCCCCCATCCCTCCCACCTTATCTCTCTCCCCGCCATCCGCACACAAAGATGCTAACCTACGACACTACAGCCCGATGGTTACCTGACCGAGGAGCGCAAGGCCGCTGACCCCGACCATGGTTTCAGCACTTTCTTCTCCGAGACCGGTACATAGCGCCCTTGCCTACCACAATGCGCGAAACAGAAGCTTACAGACAAAAACACAGGCAACGGGAAATACGTTCCTCGTACCATCTACGCCGATCTCGAGCCTAATGTCATCGACGAGGTCCGCACCGGCCCCTACCGCGGCCTCTTCCACCCCGAGCACATGATCAGCGGCAAGGAGGATGCCTCCAACAACTACGCTCGTGGCCACTACACCGTCGGCAAGGAGCTTATCGACCAGGTCCTCGACAAGGTCCGCCGCGTTGCCGACAACTGCAGCGGTCTCCAGGGTTTCCTCGTTTTCCATTCGTTCGGTGGTGGTACTGGTTCCGGTTTCGGTGCTCTCCTCATGGAGCGCCTCTCTGTCGACTACGGCAAGAAGTCCAAGCTCGAGTTCTGCGTCTACCCTGCTCCCCAGACTGCCACCTCGGTCGTTGAGCCTTACAACTCGATCCTCACCACCCACACCACCCTCGAGCACGCCGACTGCTCCTTCATGGTCGACAACGAGGCCATCTACGACATTTGCCGCCGCAACCTCGGCCTCGAGCGCCCCAACTATGAGAACCTTAACCGCCTGATCGCTCAGGGTATGTCATGATTTGGATGGCTCTATGACGTGTGTTGATTTTCCCATACTAACTTTTTCCTTAGTCGTCTCTTCCATCACCGCCTCGCTCCGCTTCGACGGCTCCCTCAACGTCGATCTCAACGAGTTCCAGACCAACTTGGTTCCCTACCCCCGTATTCACTTCCCTCTCGTCGCCTACGCCCCCGTCATCTCGGCTGCCAAGGCCGCCCACGAGGCCAACTCGGTCCAGGAGATGACCATGTCCTGCTTCGAGCCTAACAACCAGATGGTCAAGTGCGACCCCCGCCATGGCAAGTACATGGCCACGTGCTTGCTCTACCGCGGTGACGTGGTCCCCAACGACGCCCACGCTGCCGTGGCTACCCTCAAGACCAAGCGCACCATCCAGTTTGTCGACTGGTGCCCTACTGGTTTCAAGCTTGGTATCTGCTACCAGCCTCCTCACCAGGTCCCCAACGGCGATCTGGCCAAGGTTAACCGTGCTGTGTAAGTTTTTTTTCCCCATGCCTGTTTGCCTTGGATGACTGGATCTAACTGTGACTCTAGCTGCATGCTTTCCAACACCACGGCCATTGCCGAGGCCTGGTCCGCCCTCTCGTCCAAGTTCGATCTTATGTACTCCAAGCGTGCCTTTGTCCACTGGTACGTTGGTGAGGGTATGGAGGAAGGCGAGTTCTCTGAGGCTCGTGAGGATCTTGCGGCCCTTGAGCGCGATTACGAGGAGGTTGCTGCCGACTCTATGGAGGGTGAGGAGGTGGAGGCCGAGTACTAAGTGCAAGCACAAGTACAGCAACACAGTGTACGGGATGCGCTGCTTGTGAAAGGATAATTGTTGGTACGAGGATGTTGATGGATTCGGAATGAAGAGATATACAAAGTACAAGCGGTGGTAGTAGAGATGCCGCCCGGCCACCGAAAGAATACCCACGGAGCCCTTGATTGTGGCTTCTTGTTAGTCGTTTGACTGGGTGCGCATTAGGTGTCTTGCTAGTGGGATAGTGATGATGATTATTCCATGGCGGATATTAGTATGATGTGGCCCTTAGTTGAGGACTTGAGGTTGTTGAAAGTATTTTGTTGTTAGACTGAAACGTGATAGCCGCTTTTAATTGAGGGAAGTAGTATTGGTGTACATGATGTCTTGAGAGAGTGTGTGATTGGCTTAAACAGGTTACGCCCCTTCCCAATTCCAATAGCTTCAGGTAGGCAAGTCCAGCAAGTTAGAGTGGTGCAATGTGGTGGGCAGACATGGTATGAGGGATATGATATATGATAGCATGTGGCGTCCAGACGAGTAACTGAGATGGTGGTGTGGAAGTGGGTTGGTGTAGTTGTGGTTGTGCATCGTGAGGTGTTGGTTGTGGTTGGACGGGACGTTGGTTGGAGGTTACCTAGGTTGGGATAAACATGGGAGATGGTGAATGGGGGTCACTGCCACGGGGAGGACACTGTACACTACGAGGGTGAAGGATTGTGAGAACTTTGGAAACAGATAAGAGCTGGGTACCACTATAGCTTCAATATTAGACATAGATATGGTTATTACAAGGCTGAGGATGGATTATCGACTCAGTATATAGATGTTTAACATTTTACATTTGGCACATGATGGAATTCGCAGTGATGGGCACAACCTACTTGGGGGTTGAGGGGGTAAAAAACGGTCCGCCGCACAACCGCAACCCCCAAGTAAATGCATGGCTGCATCACAGAACATTGCAGCGGCTGTGCAGGCCAACCAGATGAAGGGACTCCGCACTTTGTGGCACTAACAGCCGCTAGACCCAGCAGCGCACATTGCGGGTGGAGCAGATTGGCTTTAAGAAGTCGAAGCCCAGGTCCACTTTTCATCTTGGAAGCTCTGTAGCGCCCGCTGTGGGATGGAAGTCAGCGCTGCACAGAGAGCCTAGAGGTAGGTAGAAGAGGTGGGTGTCGCATTCCACTTTGCAACCTCACCAGATCACAATCACACACAGCGAGAGAAGGCAGAGAGGAGGCAGTCACCATACCTTACTGTAGCAAAGCAGACCAATCTTGCGCCTAATCCTCTTTCTCTTCTTTCTTTTCACTTGTACCTTTTCCGAAACAATCCCATCCCATCGTCGCCCTTGTTGCGACATCATCCAGGGCGTCATTCCGTCCCCTTTCCGCGACCCGTTAACAGCAACCCAAACACACCTCAGCTCATTCAGCGAGCGGAACACCCGCCCAAGCATCCATCCCGACGTTTCCCAATCGACATCTCCACCAACCCACCTCCCTCAGCCCAGAAACCCGACATCTTGCCTGTAATACCGATACTTTGGAAAAGAGACATTGGGTTAATACTTACGAACCCGATCCCACGACGACTAATCACCGACGACAGTAGCTGGTCCTAGTAACCAGGTCGCCTATACTACTACGATAATAAACGAAACCACCCACCCACCACAAGTCCTCTGCGCCGAGGGTTACAGCTTGCCCATGATGGCTTCTGATCCCGATGCTGGTGAGTCCATCGTTAGGTATAATCCTCCCGAGCAGGAGCTAATTCCAATGCGACCAGGCGTTCCCAACCTGAACCTCACCCCCGAGGAGAAGCGAGTCTACGGCCAGCTCTTCCGCGCCGCCGATACCGATAGCGTTGGAGTCATCACCGGCGAGGTGGCTGTCAAGTTCTTTGAAAGGACAAAGTTGGATTCCCGCGTCTTGGGAGAGGTCAGTTCAGTCATTTGTCTCCCCTTGCTACCGACAGACAGCGAGCTGACAACCTGAAAAAAACAGATATGGCAAATCGCCGACAAGGAAAACAGGGGCTTCCTCACTCCAGCAGGCTTCGGCGTCGTCTTGCGGCTTATCGGGCACGCGCAAGCCGGTCGCGAACCTTCCCCCGAGCTCGCCCTGTCGCAGGGTCCCATTCCTAGATTCGACGGCTTCACCCCGACTCCCGCCCCCGTTCCCGTCCCCGGTCCGGCCCAGTCGCCTGCCGTGCCTGCTGCCATGCTTTCTCCCCAGGGCACTGGTTCCGGCCCCATCCGAATCCCCCCCCTGACCCCCGACAAGGTCTCCCAGTACTCGGCCCTGTTCGAGAGACAGCCCCTGCAGGGTAACATGCTCCCCGGCGAGCAGGCGAAGCAGATCTTTGAGAAGTCGGGACTGTCGAACGAGGTTTTGGGAAGAATCTGGATGTTGGCCGATACCGAGCAGCGTGGCGCCCTGGTGCTGACCGAGTTCGTCATTGCCATGCACCTGCTTACCTCGATGAAGACGGGTGCCCTGCGCGGTTTGCCCACCATCCTGCCTGCTGCGCTCTACGAAGCCGCTACGAGACGCGCCCCCGTTGGCGGTATTCCTCCTCCCGGCCGATCCCCGACGACCGCTACCCCGCCCCTTCCGCCCGCTGCTAGACACCTTACCGGCCCTGCGCAACTTACGCAGACGAGAACTGGCAGCCCCTTGGGACGCCCGCCACTTCCCGCGCAACCGACTGGCGATTGGCTGATCAACCCGGCAGACAAGGCCCGGTTCGATCTGCTGTATGAAGAGCTGGATAAGCAGAAGAAGGGCTTCATCACCGGCGAGGAGGCCGTGCCTTTCTTCAGCCAGTCCAACCTGAACGAGGACGTGCTTGCTCAGATCTGGGATCTTGCCGATATCAACTTGGCTGGTCGTCTCACCAAGGACGAGTTTGCCGTTGCCATGTACTTGATCAGAGAGCAGCGGATTAAGCCCGGTCAGGTTCCTTTGCCTACTACTCTGCCTCCTAACTTGATTCCTCCTAGCATGCGCGCCTCGCAGGGCAGACCTCAGACTGCCGGTGGCTTCCAGCCTCCCCGCCCGCAGCCACCTGCGCCGAAGCCTCCTTCGGCTTTGGATGATCTGTTTGGACTGGATGATCCTCAGCCTCCTGCGGCCGCTCCGGCCCCGGTGCAGGTTCCTATCGCTACAGGTGGATCGGTCGATCCGTTCGGCAACAGTGCTAGTCCCATTGCGCCGGCTTCGCCTATTCGCCCGGCTGCGACGGGCTCCAACTTCAAGCCGTTTGTTCCTTCGTCCTCTTTTGGTCGCGGCTTGACTACGCATGGTACCGGCGGTTCAAACAGCTCGGCACCCGCGGGCGGTGTTAGGACTTCTCCGCTGCCGCCAACAGTTGAGGATGATTTGCTGGGTGACGCGGACCCCGAAGTCAACAACAAGCTCTCCAACGAGACCACCGAGCTCGCCAACCTTTCTAACCAGATCGGCTCTCTCACCAAGCAGGTTCAGGATGTCCAGACTCAGCGAACTAACACCCAGAATGACTTGAGCCAAGCCAGTCAGCAGAAGAAGAACTTTGAACAACGCCTCACCCAGCTGCGCGCCTTGTACGAGAAGGAAGCCCAGGACGTCCGCGCTCTCGAGACGCAACTCAACACCGCCAAGGCCGAGACCAAGAAACTTCAGACCGAGTTCGCCATGGTCGAAGCCAGTTATCTTGAGCTGCAGAACCAGCACCGCACTGTTGTTGCTGGCTTGCAAGCCGACCAGCAGGAGAACGCTTTGTTGAAGGAGAAGATCCGCACGGTCAACGGGGAGATTGCCCAGCTTAAGCCGCTGGTTGAGAAGCTGAAGAGCGAGGCCAGGCAGCAGAAGGGACTGGTGGCTATCAACAAGAAGCAGTTGAGCACGGTGGAGGGTGAAAAGGGGAAGCTGCAGAATGAAGTTGAGGACCTTAATAAGGAGAAGGAGGAGCTGGCTAGACAGGCGGAACTTGCCAGGCAAGCCAGCCCGGTGCAGCGGGTTGCTAGTCCCGCCCTGTCCAATGGAAGTGGTAACAACCCCTTCTTCAGGAGGACGGGAAGTGCTGACATGAGCGCTGCGGCGTTCGCTCCGCCCATGAGGTCGATGAGTGGCCAGACGTTTGACGATGTCTTTGGACCGTCGCTGAACGTTCCTGCTCAGAGCCCTACGCCGCCACCTGCTGCTGTCTCTCCTGTTCCCCAGGTTGCGGCGGCGTTCAAGGCGCAGAATACCGGCACTTCGACCAATAGCTTTGGTTCGGGGTCGTTTGCCACTCCGGGCAGCACTTCGCCTACCATTTCTAGGCAGCCTACTATCACGGCTGAGAACGCCGCTGCTCCTGGTGGTGCTTTCTCGCCATTCGGTGAGCCTAGCGGTAGCGGTTCTCGCGCTCCTTCTCGCCATGGATCTCAGGACCAGACTTCTGCTGCCGCTGCTGCTCTCCCCATCGAGCCCGTCCAGACCGGCCAGTCTGCTACTTCCAACCGTCCCATGTCGCGCGCTTCCACCACTAGCCAGTCCAAGTCGGCCGCTGCCGCCCCCGTTGAGGCCGATCCTTTCGCTGTCAACACGGATGCCAAGGCCAAGGAGGACTTTGAGAGTGCGTTCGCCAGCTTCCAGAACACACATGCTAAGCCCGCTGCTGCTGCTGCGGAGCCTGCAAAGGCCGCTGCATTCTCCAAGTTCGACTCGGAGTTCCCGCCTATCTCTGAGCTGGAGAGGGATGACGATGAAAGTGATTCGGAGAGCGAGGCTGGTGAGGCTTCCAAGGGTGGATTTGGATTCGATGATGATTTCGCGCCTGCTAGTCCTGCAGTCAAGCCTCCTGTGGGCGCTGAGGCCGGTCAACCCGAGCCGGCTGCTGCTAAGCCAGTTGCCAGGTAAATAATCCTCCAGTGTTGCTTTCTGTTTTGATTTGGTGTTTTGGTTGGTGTCTTTTTGTTCTGTTTTGATTTGCCTGTATACCCCCAGTTCTGTACAACGAAAACAGCAAGACTGATCTGATCCGCTACTATACAGCGAGACATCCTCATTCACTACTGCCCCTGTCTCATCTCCAGCTTCTCCAGCCCCCGAAGAGGTATCTAACAACGAAACCAACAGCACCAGCGCCGCCGCTACTAGCAACGCCAACTTCGACCATGACATCTGGGGCACTGGTTCTCCCGCTCCCGCCGCTGCTCCCGTTCCTACCTCCACCACTACTGTTACTGTCCCCGCTGCCACTCAACCCCCCGCTGCTGCTGCTCAACCTCCGGCCGCTACCTCCCAAGCCTCCTCCTCCAAGGGCGCCTTCGACGACCTAGACGACGAATTTGCCGACCTCGAAGACGCCAAGGAAGGTTCGTCTGCCGACGACGTAGAAGACTTCGCCAACATCTCCCGCTCCGGGTTCGGAGATGACGGTTTTGGCAGCGGGGCCGGTAGCCAGTTCGGTTCTCCGCCGCCTAGCCAACCCAAGAGTGCGAGTGATTTCGATTTTATCCCTTCCCACCAGGCGACTCAGTCTCAGGGATCGTTCGCTGCGCCAAAGGCAGATGCCCATGATTGGGACGCCATCTTTGCGGGTCTTGATGAGGCAAGCCAGGCTCAGCAGGGTAGTGGTCAAAGTCCGTTTGAGAACTTGGAGACGCCTAGACCTGGGTCGTCTGCTAACCCTGGGGAGCAGAAGGAGGGTGAGAGTAGTAATAATTCAAAGGAGCAGAAGAAGGAAGGTATTGAAGAAAGGCCAGCGCTAGGCAGAGCGTTGACGACGTCGGGCGAGCACGATGATCCGATTGTGAAGAATCTGACGAGTATGGGGTACTCGAGACAAGATGCGGTGAAGGCGTTGGAGAAGTATGATTATAATTTGGAGAGGGTGAGTTAATTCCGCAACTGAAACAGAGATGGTCTCACGGCCTTGAGGGTATACTAACTGACATTGTCACAGGCCGCCAACTACCTTGCTAGCCAGTCTTGAGTAAGAAGTTGGTCTAGGTGTGAGGTGATTTCATGATCAGTGATAGATCAGTGGTGGAAGAAAGACAACCAAATAATGCGAGTCACGCATGGCGACGCCATAGACGCCATATCGAATGGATTACGTGCAAGTGTAAAGAAGGAGAAGGAAACATCATGTGGACGAACATGTGCAACTAGGGTACGGGTTGTTGGTTGGTTGGTGGTTGCGGCAACGAAAAGCGTTGCCGTTGCGTAAGAAGTCAAGTCGTTTTGATACCTCTATCGTTTTTCTTTTCCTTTTCAACAAACATGCTGTCGGTCCTATCAGTCAGGACGTCGAACTCTGTCTTTCAATTTCTTTTTCTGTTACTCTCTGTCCTATCTATTGGACCACAGCATGGCTAGGTGGCTGACTGCTATCGCCGCCAATTTTCTCTTTTTGTTGTATGTTCATGTTATGTATGGTAGTAGTGTGTTAGTTGTAGTGGTAATATCAATGACGTGGAGTGAGTGGATGTAGCCAGCCGTTTGGAAAAGAGGTTGTTTGAGTCTGTTGTGTTGAGGTTTGTTATGTTATATTCAGTGAGGTGATTGAGCAAGGGTCACCGAAGGTCACCAAAGGTCATAAGAAGATAAATCGCTAAAGGTATGTAAAACATGCCGGATATCGAGGTTGAACATCCGAACCGCTATCAATTTGCTCAAGACTCTAATTAGTATTTCCAAAACAAACATCGCTAATACATGGTCATCGTGCCATACCCATTGACCTTTTATACCTTAATCATCACCTCAACCTACTCGGCCTCGACCGTCTCCTATACTCCTCTACATCCCCCCACTCCAACCCTCCTCCCTCCCTCCCCCTCGCATTATCAACCCCATTATTATTCTTCTTTTTCCTCGGCCAATCCGGACAGATATCAATCCCTTCCCGCGGAAACACCAGCTCCAAAAACAAGAAGATCAAGTAATCGATTATCACGCACACACAAAACAGTTTCCCCGCCCACACGCCACACCCGTAGTATCTCTTCAGGCGATCAATCAGCGCAAAACTCTGCACGCCCGAGCGCATCCCCCTTCCCGTCGTCCCGCCGCCGCGGCCGTTTGTAGTGGGATCCTTGAGAAGGTGCTGGTATCCGTAAAACTCTGCCTCGCTTATGGCCCCCGAAATGCCATTATACACCCTCTCCGTCCTTTCAGCGACATTCGTCCAGCTATACATATTCTTCACCTGCTCATGGAACAGTTCCGTGCGGACTTCGTTTCGGCGTATCGCAGCGATGGCCCGCCCCGTCGCAGCCACCAGGTCGTCCTCCTCGGGTTTCGCAAACACCGTCATGTGGGAGGGGAGAACCTCGGGTATGCCGCCCACTTGGGTGCACACGACGTAGAGCCCGCACGAGGCCGCCTCGACGATCACGGTGCCGAAGGCTTCGGTTAGGGACGGGTGCAGGTAGATGTGCCCCCGGACCATGACGTCGCGGACTTCGGAGTGGCGGATTGGTCCCAGCATCGAGACGCGGTCTTGCAGGACGTTTTGCTCAATCATTTGCTCGAGGTCGATGGATTTGGGACCGGAGCCGGCGATGAGGAAGCGCGTGTTGGGGTGCGACGCTAGGATGCGCGGGATGGCGGCTGTGAGGAGGTCGGTGCCTTTGTTGTAGAAGAGGCGGGAGATGACGACTATGGTTATGGGGTCGTGAGGGCCTAGGATGCGGCGCGGGGGGGTTGGGGGTAATGAAGATGGGGATGGGTTGTTAGGGGGCAGGCCACCACCGGGGACGGGGGGGGGACTGGATATGGAAGAGGGAGGGGTGGACATGGAGGTTGGGTAGCCTAATGGACGGAAGTTTTCGGCGACGACGGCGTTGGGGATTACAGAGACCATGAGGGGGTCGAGGGAGGCGCGGAGGACGGTGTTTTCTTTGCTGTTGAGTTGGGGTTGTTACTTAGTATATATCTATGCTAAAATGGGGGGGCGAGGAGAAGACATATACATACCATGTATGAGAAACACAAATGACATGGTCCACGTCGCTCAGCGCAAACTTGAGCAACTTATTCGTCAAGATACTCGCCGCATCTGCAAACCCAAACAGACTATGATCCGTAAACACAGTCCTCAACCCCATTGTCCTCGCATGCAGAATCGCTTCATGGCACAAGCTACTTAGTGAAGCATGGCCATGGACGATATCGATCCTTTCCCTTAACACGATGTTCCGGAAAACGGGAAAGAAGGAGAAGACGGTCGGGAAGGTGGCGCTTCGGTAGATGACGAGAAAGGGAACGTGATACACCTTCAACCCGTTGGTGAGGTACCGCACCCCCGTTCGCCCCTCGTAGGCGTGCGTGATGATGATTACTTTGTGGCCGCGGTCGATCAGCTTGGTGGAGAGTTGGTAGATGTGCGATTCGATGCCGCCGGGTTGGGGGAAGAAGAAGTCGCAGACCATGGCGATGCGGTACGTGGGGGGCGCCATGATGGGTCACATGGGGCCCGACTGATTATTTCTTGTATTGTTTTGGTGATAGTATCAGATCTGACTTTGTGGTGAGTGATTCATGTTGAGATGAGGTGTGGTGTAGTTGGTGTAAGTGTTAGTGAGTGAGGTGAGTTGCCCCTGCAGATGAAAGTGTCCGAGTGTAAACAGACGACGTCCCATGTCTTGGCAGCCGTGGACCGCCAAGGTGCGCATTCCAGGGGTACGTGATGTTGCAGGATCCACACTGATAACGATAACCAGGGACATAGACGGGCGGTAAGACTTGGCAATTTGGGAGATCCCCAAAAAAAGTTGGGATCCACATTTGTGATGGAGCTCCGTCATTCGTCGTTCTGTTTCGAGCTTTCTCATCTTTCTTTCCTCTTTCAATCAGACAAAGTACGTACCTATGCTTCCTACTTTCAACAGTCAATTGAACATAACTGACAGCAACAGTTACCATGTACAACAGATACATCCCCCCACCCAAGCCAGCGGGCGGTGCTGCGGCCCCTGTGTCGTCGCAACCACCAGTAGCGCAAGCACCGGCGCAACCAGCACGAATTGTCTTTGGCGATGATGACTTTGTCGCAAACAGCAACCACCAAGAACCAGTACAACAAGTAGAGGAACCCAAGTCCAGCAAGTCGAAAAAGTCCAACAAGAAGCAACGAGACACCGACGATGCTGCTGAAGAGCCCCCACGAAAGAAGACCAAGACCGACGAGAACGACAACGACGAGCAACAACAGAAAGACGAAGCGCAACCCGAGACAATAAAGAAAGAACCCAAAAAGCCAAAGAGGGAAAAGAAAAAGAAGGAAAGCGTCCTCGAAAACCCCGCCGCCGACGACCTCCAAGATGACCAGCACATCCGCCAACGCCATCGCTCCGTCTTCCAAAAAGTCGACAAGGCTCTCAAGTTGAAAGAACTCCAGGGCGACGGAGACGATAAGCAAGAAACACCCGAACCAGAAGAACCCGTATACGACCTCGGCCCCCTCCCGCAACCCGCCCCCGTCGTCGTCGACCCATCCAGACTCACCTACGAAACCCTGCCCCCCTGGCTCGCCAACCCCATCCGCGTCACCACCGACACCCGGAAACCGTTTACAGACCTGGGCATCTCGGCCGAGGCAGCCAAGGTTTTGGCTACAAAGGGATTCAAAGACGCCTTTGCCGTCCAGACGGCCGCTCTACCTTTGCTGTTGCCTAACCCCGACCTCCAGGGAGACGTGGTGGTGGCTGCGCCTACTGGTTCGGGAAAGACACTGGCGTACGTGTTGCCGATGGTGCAGGATATCGCGCTCAGCCAGACGACCAAGCTCCGGGGCGTGATTGTGTTGCCGACGAGAGATCTGGTGCAGCAAGTCCAGGCGGCGTGCGAAGCGTGCGCGGCGGCGTTTGCGTTTGCGGGGAGGAATGCGGACGGGAAGAGGGTGAAGGTGGGGACGGCGATGGGAAATCGGCCGTTTAAGGAGGAGCAGGGGGTGATTATGGGGATGGAGCAAAAATACGATCCCAAGGGTTACCAGAAGTGGTTGGAGAGGCAGAAGCAGTTGGTGGATCTGGATGGCGATAGTGCCGAAGAAGAGGAGGATCTCGACCTGCATCTGAAGCGCCCGTTGCCGTATCATGTCATCCAGCATGTCCCCAAGGTCGACATCCTCATCTGCACGCCCGGTCGTCTGGTCGAGCACATCACCAAGACCAAGGGCTTCACGCTCGATTACGTCCGGTGGCTGGTAGTCGACGAAGCCGACAAGCTCCTTGCGCAAGACTTCCAGCAGTGGTTGGATGTGGTGAACCAGAAGTTGGCGGTCAGCAAGCCCGGCGCGAGGGACTTTGCGGCGAACAACAAGACGGGACCGAGGAAGGTGATCTTGTCGGCGACCATGACGAGGGATATCACGCTGTTGAACGGGTTGAAGCTCTCGAGGCCAAAGCTGGTGGTCTTGGAGGGTGCAAAGGCGGGTGATCTGGCGATCCCTGCCACTCTCAAGGAATACGCCATCAAGATAGCCGAGCCAAGTCTCAAGCCATTGTATCTGGTGGATTTGTTACAGAGCAAGTACATGGTTCCTGTCAACGGACCCGAATCCTCCGACTCTAGCTCTTCCTCCGACTCCATCTCTTCCTCCTCCTCCTCCTCCTCCTCCTCCTCCTCCACCAGCGCCTCCAACCCCACAACACTTAAGGCCAAGGCCAAAGCCCTCACCAAGCCCACCACCTCCACATCCTCCGCCAAATCCCCCTCCCCCTTCCCAACAACAGCCCTAATCTTCACCACCTCCAACACCTCCGCCCTCCGCCTCTCCCGCCTCCTCACCCTCCTCCTTCCCCCTTCTTTCACCCCCCTCATCAGCACCCTAACCTCCTCCACACCGACCTCCCACCGCCAGCGCACCCTCCGCGCTTTCGCCGCCGGCGGTGACGGAAAACTTCGCATCCTCGTCGCCTCGGACCTCGTCTCGCGCGGCATCGACCTCTCGAACCTCGACCACGTCATCAACTACGACTTACCCCTTTCCGAGACGTCGTACGTGCACAGGGTCGGCCGTACCGCCCGCGCGGGGAGGGCGGGCAAGGCGTGGACGTTGGTGGAGTATAGCGAGGCGAGGAGGTTCTGGAGGGAGTTTGTTGGTGAGGGACAAGGAGCGGTTTGTAATGTTAAGAGGGCGGAGGGGAGGAGGGGGGTGGAGAGGGTGAGGGTTACGGAGGGGATGGAAGAGGGACAAAATGGGGAGAAGGGAGAGAAGAAGAAGAATGGAGGGTTCAGCGAGGAGAGGGTCAAGGAGCTGGAGAAGGCGCTGGAGGTGTTGAGGGTTGAGGCTACGAAGAGGGGGTGAGTTGGTGTACATGTTATGATATCCAAGGAAGTTGTCATAATGTACGTTGCTATTGAAGACCCGTTTAACCAGCCACTTGATGAAATCCGATTTTTGATACCTATGAAAGAGCAGCAAATCCACCTTGTCCTTGTTATTTTTCACGTCTACTTCCGCCTCCCTACGGGCACGGGACGTGCAGCAAATGAACGCATTCACCCAAGACACAAATTGACAACATCACATACCAATCAAACAAACAGATAGGTGGTAATACTATCTTTACTTGCTTTACTGCACTGCACGCTCGCCCTTCTCACAGCCATGAGGCAGCTGGCACTACTGGAATTGCTCGAGTTCCCCGACACGACATATCTCATAACATCATGACTTCTCAACTCCGTACACGCTACATCCGACATCCTTTTCCCTATCTCCATGCTTTTTCTCCCTCTCATCGACACACACCTGATGCATCCGGGCCTAGCTGCTAGCTGCTTGCACTGAGACAAAAAAGCATTTTCTCCCAGCAAGTAAATAAGATATAGCCACCCAATAACCCGCGAGAGATGTCTTCATTCATCAATCGCCATATAATGAATATGAAAACCTATCCGCCCAAAACTCCTTTTTGTCCTGTGCTGGACCCGTAATGCCTTGACAACTTTTTCCCCTTCATACCAAAGAAGTTAAAGAACCCATCCAATCCAACCCTGTAAATGCGCCCATGAATCCTGAAAGCACCAAAGTAAGATATGATGAACAAAGCGAAAAGCAACATCGAGGGCCCTGTGTTCAGGCAAGGCTGCGATGACGCGACACTGAGTCGGCGATTAAGTGTACGAGTTATGATGGTGAGCCACGATGAGATGAGCTCATGTTGTTGTCCTCGGTAAGGACAGGATGGCGAACCCCGCCTAGGTCCGACTGGTATGTCCTAACGCCATGAATGGAATAAACAAAACAAACAGATGGGTATCAAGAGAAAAAATAAAATAAAAAAGCATGTGGTGAAACCACCTCACGAAACCGGTATACAGCACGGGTGTGGCTGCGCATCGCTGACGTCCGACGCCGATGATGAACATTGTTCATATAAAGTGCACTAGACTTGCGCAGAGGTGGGCAAGCCCTGAGTAGAATGGTTATTCCTGATCCACGAGAACATGTTTGAACTCGAGGGCGCGGCCTCCATCTGAGTCCGCAGGTTCTGCTGAACCTCCTTCGGCTCCAGCAGCAGACTCTGACGGTAGTGCAGCAACTGAGCAGGCGTCTTATCCGTCTTTTCGATTTCTCTCGCCTTCTCGATCTGAGAAAGGATCCATTCCTGAAAGTCCGGCACTTCGGTGAGGCGGTAGGGAATTTGGAACCGCTGCAGCTCGCCAATGCACTTGGCCGTCTTCGTGTGCTTGTCAAAGTTGATAACCGTCAGGCCCATGTCAGTTGTCTTCTTGGAGGGGTTGCCCGCATCAACAAAGGTAAGATCGGTCAGGAACATGCCAACGTATGGAAGGCAGGGAGGGACTTGGTCGGCAAGCCGAGCGCGGAGTGCCTTGTAGTTTTGGCTAATCTCGACAATGGCTTGCAGAGACTTGAGTGTCTCCTTGCGCCTGGAGCTGATAGTATCCCATGTCATCCGCAGGCGTTTGATGCTGGAGTCGGTCAAGGCGCAGGTGACGGCCATCAGACCGTCGTAGTTGTTAAGAGCGAGAAACTGGCTGCCGATCTTGATCCAGTGCTTGATGACGGTGGCTCGCTTCTTGAGCTCATCGAATCGGAGGATACTGTCCACGACAAGGTTGGACAGGCCAGTGGTGAAAGTAGACATGGCCTTGACATTGGGTGCGCCGACACCCTTGTTCTTGGTCCACTTAGAGCCGAGAAGCTCCTCGGGAGTGATGGAGCAGAAGAGACCAATCTGCTTGATGGTGATCTGGCGAGCGATCTCAAGCGCATCAAAATCCATGATGGAAGGCGAGACACCACCGGCCTTCCAGTTGGCGAGTGCCTGCACTTGACCTCTCGAGAGATTGGGCGAGGGGAGAGGAGTCTCGGCAGGAATGAACTGAGAACCAGAGGAGCTGGTCTTGGCGATGGCGCAGACCAGACGGGGCACAAGAGTGCCGCCGCTGTTAGCCACTTTCTCGGCGAGGTCAAGCAGTCGCTTGCCAGCAGAAGGCAAAACCTCTGAGAGTCTCGACTCGGCAAAGTTCTTGATCACAGGCAGTGCTTCCGTGTCAGTATCCTCCCGCCAATTCGACTCCATCCAGCCCTTGAAAACATTGTACGTCCTAAGCCTAACGGGGGCAGCGACATGAGGAGCCTCTCCGACGTAGTTGAAGCGGTCAATCAGGGCCTCAGCAAGCTTGATCGGCGTGCAGAATAAGCGGAAGGTGAGGTAGAATGTAGACACAAACATGGCGTCAGGAGTCGACTCATGAGTAGTGAGACGCTCAACCAACGCCGGAAGGGAACCTCCAGTCACTTGACCTTCCTTGTTGAAAATCAGCTCATGGGCGTAGGTCTTCTCGAGTAGCCTAGACTCGGCGTCGTCGCTCTCATCACTGAGTGTTGCGCTGTCGGACAGGCTCAGTTCAGATACCGAAGGATGGTGGTTCCTGGGAGCATGGGTGAGATCCGGGGTCGTGGCCCGAGTGGATGTCTGTGACACCATGCTTGACTCCGACGTCCGGCTGATATAAGTAGTAGCGGATGCGGAACTTGAGGCAGTCATGCTCTCGGCCCTGAAAGAACGGAACTCGCCATCTTGAGTAGCGGATCCCTCGGTAGGGCTGTAGTCCTGCGCGGGCGGGATCTCGGTGGAGAGCTTAGGAAGAGGAGGTAACGACGCACGGAGAGAAGACACTGATGAGATGTTCTCAGCAGATGCCGAGTCTTTGATGGCTTCCTGTGAGGTTTCCACGACTGGAGTCGAAACAAGCGGGACATCAGGGAGTGGCTTGTTGAGCTCCAAATTTGTTGGCCTTGGTGCGGGCGTAGAGGCGGCGGTGACGGTTGTCGACATGGTCAACGCCTCCGACATGTTAGAATCGGCAATGCTGACCGAGTCGGTGGCATGAGTATCCTTGACGTCCAGCACAGCGTCAAACGCGGAAAGATCAAAGCCCAAATCAAGACCGCCGTTCTCAAACTCGAACTCGAAATCGCCGATCTGTCCAATAACCCACTTTGTCTTGTCGTGGCATGTTCCGGAGAGTTTGACACAGCCCACCGCGGCAACGTGCAAGCGGCGGCCTGCCTGTGGTACAATGGCATCTTCCGTGTTATCGACGAGAACGTCGCGCGCTGTTTGATAAAGGTCTTGAATGTGATCGTACATGACGGCACGAAGCGGGGCCAGCGTCTCGATGCTAAGAGAGTTTCGCGCTGAGACAACGTCCATCACCAACAGAAGATCCCCACCAGATGTAATGGCTTGCTTGACACCGAGAGCTAGATCAGGACGGGAGAGGAATTCCAATTGCAGACGGCCCAACATGCAAGCAAGGTCGGATATGAGGATATCTCGGCTTTTGGTAAGACGTTCGGAGGCGAGGTTGTGAGCCTGTGAGAGGGGTGAAGGGCCAGCCAGACTGACGCGGTGGCAGATGGTTGCAGACGAGAGACGGTTGGCGATTTCGAGAGAGTTCCCATGAGACAACCGATTCGCATTTGTACTCGGTTGGTAGGCGGGTGACAAACGGCCGTTTGTGGGGGCCTTGCTTGTTTCTGATGGCGTTGGCCCGGCGGCGCTTCCGTTGCTGTCGGCACGGGAGCGTGCATCAATGGCGTCGCTGGATCTGGCCACTACCACAGGATCGCTGTCTTCCTCTTCCATCACGGTCTCCATGATCATTGCTGATGTCAGTCGGAGGGACTTGTCGTTTTGAATCATATCGAAGAATTCGGCCGCCTTGAGGACAATCCGAAAAGCTCTCAGAATCATGTCATCCACCATCTCATTAACCTGCTGTTCTGTTGCGCGAATCAGCCTGTGCGAAGACTTGAGCTTCTTGTCCAGTTTGCTGGCCGTGTGGGCCAACGCTTTAAGTTCGTCATGGATCGACTTTCGGCTACGCTTGAGCTCAGTGTGTCTTTGGAGAATTGAAGAGTCTTTGTGCAAACACCCAGTGTTATCCTGTCAAATGATTAGCTGGGAAGAGCATAATGAGTTGATGGGCATTAGCAACGTACCAGCAAGTATATCACACCGCCAGCAAGGCCTTTCATGAACTTTTTGTCACCGAACATTTCCCGGTCATCTATGCATGCGCATCGCATGAGATCCCAGAAATTGACCAGGGCCCCGAGAAGTATCCTCATCTCTTCTGGGTTATAGGGCACACAGTAGTTAGTCGGAAGCCACCCCCTAGTGCCGTCTTTCAACAGAGTGCCATCAGCCCAGCCATTAGTGTGCACTGAATGCACCAAGACGATATCCTTTTCCGTTAGTGGCATGGTGACGGCCGAGTCTGCCATGGCATACTCGGGTTGAAAAGGGTAACGGGCCTGAAGGAAGTTGTGGAAGATGGGAGGAGCATTGTTGACATCATTGTCGATAAAGTTCTCGGTTAGGGACGTCATTTCGGATTGGGCAGAGCGGGAAGATGCGAGGGTCGAGCCTGCGTCGGACCCATTGTTGTTATATGGTTCGTTTGTCGAATCGGTCTTTTGTATGGCCAAAGGGGCTACCTGCAGGCTTGATCGCATGGGTCGGCTACTCTGCGATGCCATGGCTCTCGTATGCGAGAAGCCTTGAGCTAAACATGTGCCGGAAGGTTAAGGACCCCGAGCAAAGTCCAGAAAGCGGAAGATTCCAGCCAATTCACTTGAGTAAGTTGAAGGCGCAGTTGTGTCGTCGATATTTGGCGAAGTTTCGAGTATTTCGAGTATTTCGAGTAGCAGAGCAGCAGGTGAGTAGAGCTTCGTATAGTCGGTGAAAGTGACGTGAGGTGTCGGAACAATGGACAATATGAGTGCAAGCTTTAAGGACTTGGGCCAATGACGGAGTGGAACCAATTTATTTCCCTGTCGAACCGTGTGTTGTCTAGTGTCAGCTGGTGGGTGTGTATGGCTGGCTATTGAAACGAGTGCGGGTTGAGATGTAGTTTGTCGTCGAGTTTGTCGCCGTCGAGGGTTGTTCTGAGACGGGAGGGTTATTAGCTAGGCTGTCAAACAAACCTGGCAGAGGAGAAAACAGGACTTGTTTTGACCAGACAAGCTGAATAGGGAACAGGAATGTATTGGAATGTAGGGAGGCTGAGGAGTGGTTGATGCGGCAGGAGGAGAAGGAGGCAAAAAGACGAAGGGAGGAATGCCCCTGTGTCATGACACCAGCAATCGAGGCCTGATACTGTTTAAGTGCATATAACTGCATACCAGGGGCCCGGGGGCGGAGTGACATTGGGCCAGAACACAGTGACGAGATCTGAAGAGGAAACTGAAGTGCCCGGAAAGTGAACTCTGCCCTGCCCCAGACAATCCAGACCAGGCCCAAATCTCGGAAAGTGCGATATTTGAGGTAGCAAGTTTGCTGTGGAAAGTGAAGCACTGGTGAGAATCGAGATACGAACGAACCTGTTATGGGTTGGAACTGTGGCAGTGGTCAACTCGAAGATTGATGACAGCCAGTGACTTTGAATCGTGTAGATGCGTCGAGCAGCTGTTACCAGACAGGATGGAAGAAGTCAATCTGTTTAGTGGGCCAAACCAGGGCAGAGCTTTCTCTCAAGGTTGATTCCTGAAGACCTCTCGTAGCGACCTGGGGAATGAACGAGTGTCGTATGATGCTAAGATAAGGTACCGTGTGTCCAAGATCCACAAACCGGAAGGAACGAAAAAGAGAGAGGACAAGAGACGGGACCGAAGCAGGATGATGACGGAGGTGAGGAAGGAGGGAAGGCAGTTGAAGGAATTCGCAAAGTGATTCCATCCAATCCCACGTCGCCGGGCCAAAAAAGCCATCAGTGGTGTAGGACGGTCGGATCACGGTGCGCGCGACATGTTGCAATGCAGTGTACCATCTGCTTCTATGGATACGAATTGAGAGCCTTTCGAAAGGTGTGATTTGGGTCCGAGTCATGTACTGTTCTTTCCCCATGTCGCCGTGATGGATGAAGCGCAGAAAAAGAGACGAGCGACGACGACGACGAGCCCCAGAGGAAAGAGCCCTTGCCCAAATCCCTGCAAGTCCCTGCAACGTGCCTGGCCCGTCCCCACTAGACCCACCCGCGCCCACTGTCTCCACCGCCGCGGAGAGGTGCGAGTGGAGTCACAGCGACATGGATCAACACCCCAAACCGACAGGCACGACTGCTATTCATTTCCCCCTGTGTTAAGATTTCCCAGTTGGGGAGACTTGGGGAAGGCACACACCAGGTGAAGGTCCCCACGCTAATAACACCATTTTGAGCAAGTTCAAAGGACACGGATCGCTTGCATGTCCTTCGCCCCGGCTTGAGGAATATCAAATGCTGTTTCGGGCTCGAGAGATCAAGAACTTGTGGCGTGTGCAACCCCGGCATTCAGACTGGCGAGAGAGCGGACCGCGAAACTACCTCTAGGACGCGAGACATGGCAGTCGGGAAACCGCAAACAATCTTGGACGAAACCAAAGCTACCGACATGATCATCGACACATCACCTCTGATCTATCACCATCGCCCCGAGCCGGTATGGATACTATCGGTCCGGGTTTGGGGCGGATATACTTGTATGGTTTGGGGGAACGCGGGGGACGGGTGCCCATGCGAGTGACTCGGGCTCCGCTTGGAGATAACTCGGGGTATTAAAGGGTTGAAGATACTCTGCTGTGTGTTTGTGGTGAGTGATAGCAGCCCCTGGATGATAAACAAACACAGGCTGCCTCTGGAAATCGATGATGGGAAACCCAAGCATTCCATAGCGTGATTTCATGGCACCACAGCAATGGAAGCGAGTGAGAATGACGTTATTCTGCACTTTACTGCTGGCTGGGTCGTCCAGGGCTACGGGGAGAGTTTTGGTAGCATCCCATAATCCATGGACGTCCAAAAAGCATCTTTCTGCTGGAGATGGAACAATCTTGAAGTTTCCACTTCATAAATCCCCAAACGACGACAGACGGGTATCGGAATGGCGTCCTCCTCGTGATTAGCCCTCACGACGGTGGTGTAAGGGGATACCCGATAGCGGCTGAGGTCGCTATCTGTCAGAGAGCGAATCGGACAAGGTGCAGTGACCAGGTGCACAAGTGCGAGTCGATCACTGCAGGAACAGGAACAGCAAAGTGATGTTCGTTTCGTTCCTGCACAAAGTACATGAAGAAGCGGGAAGCACGGGCCATCCACGCCAAGACAACTTCCACTTGTCGACTTCCCCTGTTTCCTTTTTTCAATTCGTTCTTCTTTTCCCGCATCTCTTCAACACTCAACACTCCAACCATCAATGACTGGCTCCACGATGTCTCGATGGGTGGAATACCCGATCTTCAAACAATATCCGAGGTGAATCAGGGTCAATTCACGATCCTCTGCAAAGCACGTGACGGAGGCGCCATGTTGGGGACCCTACCTAGCCTACCTTCGCCTACCAAAAGCTCCTCATCACCTCCTTTCCCCTTGCAATTGGCCCAGTGTCCGAACCCAGGCTCGTCATCACATCCATCACCATGCCATGGTTGTCACACTGTTCCACTTGCACGTCGAAGATCACTTTCATTACAACCAGGACCACCAGCAAACTGGCCAGTCGTCAGAACCTTTCCCAAATGCGCTGGATGCACTAGAATGGGACCCCCTCATCCCCTCCTTTCTTTTCTTTTGCTTCGACCATGGAGAGTTCCGTCTTCTAATCGTCATGGGCAGTCTTCGGCAGTCTTCGTCAACGAACCAACAGAATGACCGGATGTCCTCCGCGCCAGACGCTGGTGACGATTCGGACTTAGCACCACTGCCTCAGGTCCTGCCCACTCTCCCACTAGACCTAATTCCTCAGACATTCAGCCTCTATTACTTAATTTGTTCTATTCGAAGCTGTCGGGGAACCGGATACCTCTTCGAACGGTCCGCTTGGGTACGCATTCCGGACCAGGTCCAGGTGTCGAGAGACATGAATCCATCACCAATATCCAGATCCTTCGGTCGATCGCATGCAAGACGAGCACGGCAGGGCGCACACGGCCATGGGTCGAGACCCCAAGGAATAAAATGTCATTCCTTTTTTTCTCACCACTTATCTCCATTCAAAGAGCCCGCTGCAGAAGCTGTCTCATGACGCGACGAAGACAGCACAAGAAATACGAGCAAATGAGCAGGTCGTAGCTCAGAGCTCGACTGCTATACAATTATCGCAGAGCCAAAACCTTCTTCTTTGCTTCTTGGGCCCAAATATTGGAACTGTTGGCTGTAGGCGCAACCTCGTCCAGATTATTACCAAGAATCGAGCCAACATTTCATTATTTAGGCGCCTTTGCCGCCAGCTAACAAATTCCTTCAGCATTGCCCCCAACAGCTGGTCGCATCTCGGGTCGCCGTCGTCGGATCACAGCACCAACCAACGCCACGGTCTCGGGTAGGATGATGCATGGCTTTCACATGGCAAAGAAACTCGGATATGGCCCTCTCTGTGGAATACTCCAACCGCCGAGAGCAACTTACCATAAGATCCGCTATCACAATGCCATCACAATGCGGAGACGGGTAACTGCGCTGAGCACGTCGTCTCCTTCCTTCTTCAGCAGCGATATCGGTCCTTTCATTCGCCTCAAAATGGAATTGAAGTGCCTTTACATCTGGCAGTTGCAGGAGTCCCTGCACATCTTGATGGTCTTTGAATTGAGCAGCAGAGCTTTCGCAGTGCTGAATATCTCGCCCTTTTGGTGAGTCCATACGGGAGCGGTGATACCGAGGCTTATCAAAACTCTGATATAGCGATAGCAATTTCGTGGAGTGTCGGTGGAGCGTCCGTGGAGTTGCACTTCTCCAGCCGACGTCGCATTGCTTCGGTACCCGGAAACTGACAAAAGACCGTTTTGGTAACGATCAAGGACTAATAATATCAGCAGTTACCATAAACTGACTTGGCGCAGGAAATGCCCAGATGGTTCATGTTTCCTTAGATTCAGCTCTCGCTCGGTATTTACAGCAAAGACATTTGTCAACAAGGCAAGAAATCTTGGGCAGATCCCTTCTTGAAACATGCCGAAAGTGCGTTGCATTTCCCCCAAGCATCAGCTAACCGAACGAGCCAGGCTTCGAGGCGAGTGTCCAGGGCTTTCAGCTCCCCCATCCTCCCCACTGAACTGAGGATCCTTCCCGTTTTTGCATTGCATATATTGTTGGGTGTTCATCGTACCTTACAGAACTCGGCAGCTCACGGTGGTGTTCAAGCGTGGAAATGGCACAGATGGTGGTTGCATGGTTATATGTTTGCATTGCTGCATTGCTGAGTTTTCTACAGCTCATGTTTGGTGTACCGTGTTGTGTTGCAAGTGCTACACTCCAACATGTCGACCAAGTTGCACAAAACCACAGCTTTCTGTCTTCACCTTCTGGAAACACAAGATATCACATGTCCCAAGACAGGACACTTCCACTTACAACCTCGTGTCTCAATCAATCATGACGGCGTTACAACTACCGATTCAATTCCAGACCGGAGCCAACCATGGTCCATTGAGCTAATCAATCTGCCCATGCAATCTTATCGTCCACTTTTGCTGCTCCCAGTGGATGCGACGATCACTACCCTTGGTAGCATAGTAAATCGCGAATTCTAATTGCTCAGCGACCGCCGACCCCAGCCAAATCTGAGGGGACCAAAACCCACTCACTACACTAGAGTTGCCGCCCACGCCGGCTGTGATTGTTCGCTTGGAGATGGTCCCTCGGTTCGACCAGGCATTTGGTCAGAGCCAGCCTGCCAGGGAACTGGATTGGCCATTGAGAGCAAAGAACTTACACATTTGCCAGATGGGCTTGTGGTTCCCTTGTGGAGAGAGCAATGAAAAGAATCTGGAGAATCCATGGGGCTTGGCATGCAAGTAACGAGACACCAAGGATAAAGTGAAGGAAGAGCAACAAAGGTGATGGGGAAAATTTTGCTATCACAGTTACAGTTCTGACAATCTGTGGAGGACAAGTCGATCACTGGATCGAAGATGCTGAAGGAGGAAGGTGAGAACGTCACTGAGTGGCTCAATGGACCTTTTCGGCCTTCCTTTCGCCCTGACTGGAAGCGCCCCGAACGGACACTAACGGTGACACATTTCTGATGGATCTACAGTACTTGACGGAGATAAAGAATCCTTTTTTCCCCCTCGTCCATGGGTGTCCGTTGGCTGTCTAGTTATTAAGTATCAAATCCTTCATCACCACGCGGCGCCGTAACGGCGCAGAATCCTACCTCGTGTTCCTCGTGTTCATAGTGGAGCACCTGGAGCTAAAACTAGTGCGGTGATACAATAGGTGATGACCTGCGCGACTCTCCAGTCATGTGAGTCGGTTGAAGCTATCGCCAAGTTTATCACACTTTTGCCATTGGCAGTTGCTTAGAAAGTTGATCGGCGGCCTACCATAGCTCGGATAAATCGCGGTCTTGGTCTTTCTTATCATCATCCTTCTACACTACTTTATTCCCGGAGCAAATGCAACAGTGAGACTGAGACATCCAAGAAGGTCTAGACTAGCGAGCGGGATTTTGCTACTACTGGTTATTATGAAACTCAACGTCTGGGGATTTTGATCACAACACAAGATGACGCTAAAGATGACAGAATTTAAAGCAATTGGCCAATGGATGGCCTGCTTGTATTCAGTCTTTACGGATCACATTCAAAGGATCGCTAGTGTAGTTTCGGGGTCTACAGGGCAAACAAACCGTGATAGCTCAACTCCACGATGTTCCCCCCACGGCGCACCGTCCCTCCCGGCGCTGCTCCCGTCTCCGTTCGGTCTTCCATCACTCCGCCCCCTCGCCAAGTACAGTACGTGTAAGACAGGACCCCTATTCTAGTTTCACTTTTCTTTTTGTGATGGTTTGTTGTTTTGTTGCCCTTATCCATATTTGGTTGATAAGCATTACAACTGTCTGTCGGTCTCAAGCGGAACCGGACTGCAGATTGAACATCGCTGGTACATGGATGAAGCGATGCATGAGACGGGATGACACAAGATGCGCCTGCCGTTCCCGCGCCGCCTGCCGCCAGCGTGCCTTTCCGCTTGCCGCTTGCCGCTTGCTTCCCGCCTCTTTCCACTTCGGTTCCAAATCCCCAACTTCATCCGACCGACTACATCCAAACCCACCACTCCCGCCTTTCTCTTCCCGAAAACATCACTGAAGACACAACTGAAGAAACGGAGGAGGATGGGAAAGCACCGTCTTCTTCTCTCGCGGTCCTCGAAGTCGTGATACGGGGAAGAGGAAGAGGAAGAGGAAGATATAAATTGACTAGGGAGATGGTCATCACCTCGTTCCTATATTGGTGGTCATATACCTTACCTTCCCCTTCAAGGCCCTCCAAGCCTTAGTTTCATCCCCTTCATGCACTCAACCACCCGAATTCGCACGTGCCATCTCCAGTCCCTTTCCTGGAACAGTTTTCGGGGAGAGATGGATCGTTCAACGGTTCGGGACTTTTTTTGTTAAGGTAGGTAAACGGACTTTTTCTATACGAGGGAAGAGACGAGCTGCTTCAGTTCGAACTTCGAAGGGAGATGAGAGCGTAGAAGTGTTATAATGCTGCCCGGAATTCGAAGTGGGTCGACTTGGTATCGGAACGGACTTGGACGGCGGAAGGCGAGAAGGCGTTGCCTGTCGGACTGGGTCCAAGTATTTATTGCCAACCACTTGACTACCTAGTATAAACAGTCCAAGAAAGGCTCTCGTTATCATTCTCGTTGCGTGTAGACTTGTGTTGTCGAAATGGCCGGGGTTGAATAGCAAAAAGGCAAAGGTCTCTTGTCTGTCTTCTCTGAGCGAACAGGCAGCAGTTTTCTGTTAAGGCAAACATGCTTTTAGCGGCGTGATTAGCAGCCTTTAGCGGGTAGCACCCTAACACTTGTTCTGTTCTCCGTCGCATGGACTGAAAGGTGGAGACAGGTGGCCAAAGCGCGCAGCACGACAGGACAGCCATCGCAGGTGGGCGGGCGAAGTGAGCGCATCAACTCTCCCCGTCCTTGTCTGAAGAGCAATGCATTATAAAGACCTTATGCTTGATGTTACTGTTATGGTGCCGCGAAAGGCATTGGATTGTAGGTCGGTGAGCGAAGTCCATGCCCCTAGGTGTGTGATGGTGAAGCGGGGTGCCCTTCTGTACCCCATCCCCCGCCCATCGTGCCGTGTCCACTATGCCCGCTGTAAACAGAAAGCTCCAACAGAGGCACCTCTAGGAATGTACCTCGAAGATTCCGCTGGGTCCATCTCCATCATTCTATATGTCCACACCGTTAAAATCATGTTTTGGCTAGCTTGAAATCATGTCTTCTTAGAGAAGGCAAGAGCAAATTTGGCTTGCTCTTGATGGGTGGGAATCCGTGGTTGAGTGTCCTTTGAGGGTGTACTTGCCCCCCCTCGGTACTCACCATCACTCCCGTCGAGATCGCAGGACACTGCACCGGCCGACCTTGTGTGTACAAGCTTGCTCTATATTCTGAGCCGACAGCCCATTCAAGACGTTTAACCTCCTATTCCTTCTCCTTGATTTTTGTCCTCAAAAAGTTACTGAGCTTGTGTTCTTGCTTCTTTGCCGTGTTCGAGGTGCTGATGCGTGGTCCTTTTGGCGGCGCGGAGCGTTGTATGAGCGGGGGGGCTTGCAGCTGATATGATTCAGGACTGTCGTCAGGTCGGGTGTGCCCAAGACAGCCTGTTTGTTGCTGTTCAATGGCCACTAAAAGATTGATTTACACGTCTTGTATTTGGAAATAGAGATTTTCTAACCGCGTTGAATGCCATGGCTTGTCTGTACCAGACTGCAATGGGAACCGAGAAGACGCAGAAGTTGATGAACATCATGCTACAGTGAAATATTCTATGTGAAGATAATGAAAAAGCACCTCAATTACCTCTAGTATCCAGAATCGTGTAATATGCCCCCTTCTTCCACAACAAAACCTCTCGAAATCTCCTTTACTTAAGACGATTCGTCTTCCTCATCCACCTCCCCATACATCTCATCATCCGACGCCACTGAAAGCCAGGCTGGCCGACCTTTGCCCTTCCCTTCGGGCTCCTCATCAATAATTGTCGTGCTCCGGTTATCCTCAATCCTCTCCACAAACTTGTCGACGTTCTTTGCAAGCTCAGGATATATCTCCATTCCCACTTCCTTTTTCAAATCAAGGAACTTGGACCAAGCGGAGCCTTTGATTCTCCATTTCGGGTACTCCATAATCAAGATCAAGAAGGGTGCGCGCTTCTCACTCCCATACCACAGCTCTGATGCGAGGCGCTCGACGTCACCGAACACCGGGTTGCCCGTGGAAAGTAGCAGGTCTATAGCTAATCCGACTTTAGCCATGACGTTCTTGGTGGTTTTAGTCGACACTGTATCCAGAATAGTCCACACACATGTCTCGTCTGCCTCATCAACATGACCGTTGTTCAGAAGATATTTGATCGTATCCAAGGGGCCAGAGACCGCTCTGCAGGCTAATCGAAGGAGGCCGACGTCCATGTCCACCTTTCCAGATGACTTCATAATACGTAATGCCTGAGTTCTCCCCGCGGCAGCTGCCATTTGTGCGGGTGTCCCCTGTCCGTTGAATGTTGTGTTTGTTTCAATGCCGTCTTGATGCAGAAGCAGAGTGATTATGTCAATGTTCCCCTTTTCCACTGCAGCATGTAGAGGTGTCATTCGACCGCGACCCTCCTTGGAATTTATATTCGCTCCTCTTTGCATCAATAGCTTGCAGATTTCCAAATGTCCTCTGAGGGCTGCGATATGTAGTGGCCTAAAACCGTCTGGCCGCCGGGAGATATTGACGTCGGCACCATTGGAAGTTAAAAATTCACAAACTTCCAGATGACCATATTTTGCTGCTTTTTTGAGTGGTACTCCATAGCCGATGTTGATGGACGCGCCATTGGAAATCAATAAAGCGCATATTTCTTTATGGCCCATGCCAGCGGCGAGGCTAAGTGGGTATTCCGAATATCTGCCCCTCCAGGTAGATCTGCAGGGTCTGTCTACTTCTTTCTCTGTCCCGTCGATTTCCAGAAGCTGCTTAACTCTCTCGATGTCGCCTCTTTTACATGCTTCGGGGAGGATGGTCTCGTTAGAGTTACCGGAAAAGCTGGATGAAAGATCCAACTTGGGAAATGTGTTTGCGTCGTCTTCCTGGGCATGCCACTTCCCATTATGCTTTTGAAGGTCGTCTTCCGTGCTGAATCCAAGTTTGAATCCCACAATGCAGTCTTCATATGCACACCGATACGGAAATTCGTGCTGGTCGATGTGCTTTTGTCGGTCCGCCTGACTCATAAGATCTCCCTTGAAGAAGTCACACCAGGGTTTTGAGCACTTATATGACGTCTTGGGCCCGTGGAGATTGACAAAGACTCTTTGCTTTTCCACAGTGAAGGCTTCAAAGTCGAGTTGGGCGATCTTTTGGCGAAGAGACTCTGTTCGGATGTCTATACTGAAGTAAGAGTTGCGTTCTCGGCCGTGTGTTGGGAGGTGCTTTTTGATTGCTTCAGCAAGCTGCGCATAGGTTCCTGCTTGAAGGAGCTCTGCCATCTTTTCTCGATCTCCGTAGGACTTGAGGAAGACTAGGGCGAGGTTGAAAATCTCCTGGCACTTGTTCCCGCTCGACATTGGGTCAAGGGATTTGACGCAATCGAGGAGATGGTCGAACCAGTACTGGACCGTGTAGTCTTGCAAGGCGTAGTACCCATTTTTGGCATGCAGCAGCACATCTTCCTCCGAAACGCCGAGAGTGAATGGCGGCGATGTGAGATATTTAAAGCAGAATGCCGAGAGCTTCAACTGCTGCTCATGGATGTTCACTCTGTTCTTCCGTATGAGAAATCTGTTTGATGTGATGAATTAGCCAACGTTGAGGTCAGGAGTATTGAGGAGAAGGTGAGAACTTACTCGCGAGCAGTTTCGTGTACAAGTACAATCTCGTCCTCCGGTCCATTGTAATTCTTGTTGGCTGAATTCGAATCCAGGAAAGAGCTACAAAGCTCCTTGTAGCTCACGACAATACATCTCTTGTAGACCGCTTCCCCTTCTGATGCATTGATGCAGAAGAAGGCCTGTATTTCTCTCCAGAAGAGCGTCCGCTTGCAGCCTATGACGTAGCTCAAGATTTCGCTTGCAATCGCCCTTCTCACTCGGGCAGACTTCTCGAACACACGTTCGTCGACCTTCTTGTACCTGCGGTGGGTTAGCTATGTCCCATTCATGGTCATACGGTCCAGTTCTGTCGCCAAGGGTATCATGGTCATACGGTCCAGTTCTGTCGCCAAGGGTATTATGGGGACTTACGCTTCCTCCAAGTTGTCGGGGAACACTTCCGGCTTTAGTTCCTTCTCCAAGTGTTCAACCGATGGTTGTGCAAGAAGATGTTGGAGGACTACCTTTGCATAGAGAAACATTCCTACGCGATCCAAGTCAGGAAATTGGCGGTCAACAGACGATAGTGAGATTGGATGTAACCTACCTTTGGCTCCATCGGAAACGAGTTTCGCGATTGTGTTTTTTAGTGACGGTTCCGCGTTGAAATCTCTGCGTATTTCCTCGGCAACCTTTTGGCAATACTCCGTTATGTCGTGGTGATGCTCAGTTGCTGTGTCAAGAGATATTGACGGTTGGGAAGACAAGAGTCTGTCCGTGACATTGTCTCTTTGGCCGGCAAGCATAACTCTCAGCCCGAGGACAGATTGAACCAAGCCGAGAAGCCACTCGATGATGTTTCTTTCCTCATCACTCTGGCATTCATCTAGCCCGTCCAGGACCAAGTACGTCATGTGAGTCCCTACAGCTTTGCGGACAAGATCCTGCAGCACACTCGTAGAGTCGAGTCTGAGTCTGTCGTTCCCTGACATATTGGTGATTGAATCGGTTAGGTCGGGGTTTTGGTCAATGAGCTGGTACAGAAGTGCGCGCAGGAGATTGTCGAAGGTGCCCCTGGACGTATTCTCGTTGTCTTGAGAGTGGCGGAAGTAAAAAAAGGCCACAGCAACCCCAGCCGGCTTGCTATCCAGTAATTTTTCAATGACAGTGGACATCAAGGTGCTTTTTCCTGTGCTGTTTGTCAGTTAAGTTCCCATAGTGACAATTTATTTCTAGGTATAGAATACTCACCACCACCAGGTTTCCCGTGAACGTAGAGTACCCTGCTCCCAGAAATATTGCTTTTATGCCACGCTCGATATCCGGGACTTGCAAAGACCCACTCCCCTGAGTTGGCGGCTCGTTTTTGCAAGATTCGCTGGTGGTCCCGCAGGTAGTTCGGGGGGTTTAATCTCTTCTTGATTAGCTCCTTCCGCTGTTCATGCTTCAGGTCTTCCAGTAGCGTATTCGTCCTGGCTTGTTCTTTGCCATTTGCTTTGATCTCATCAAGTGCATGGTGGATCTCAAAGAGGGATGCCGACGCCTTTTCGCTCTCCAGAAGCGCTCTGCGGCTATCAAGACTCTGGAGGATAGGACCGAACTTTGAGTCAAATCTTTTCCAGGCAGCGTCGAAGAGCATCTTCCAGTCTGTAATAGCGTTAGAGCTGTGTCAGCTTCATGGAAAGAAAAGGGGTTTGCAGTAGCGTACTCGATCGTGTGAAAACTTTGATAGCTTGTTCGTTGAAGTTGAGGATGTCAGAGTAATAGTCCTCGAGCACTTTTGCCAAGGGTGGATGGCTTTGAAAGGCTTCTTTGTATCGACCCAGGCCAGAAATGCTGGAAGCAATCTTCCCATACGCCTCCAGTAGCTTGTTGAGTGAATCGAGGTGGGTTTTTGCAAGCTATGGAGGGCCAGGCGTACGGTCAGTTCAGGCTAGGGCAAACCTACATCTTAGGCAGAGTCGGCAGAGGTACTCACCCCAAGAAGGAATTTGATGGGACCCTGTGATCAGAGAGTCAGTGGAACGAATGAACTTGGAGGTGCTAGCGTAAACTGAATATCAGGCCACAATACCCAGATGAAGCATATGAAATCACATGCGTTGGTGAAAACCTCAATGACCGTTCCCAGCTGGGTCATTGCCTCAATAAAGGGCTCGAGCCGCTGCAGATGGCGGAGTTTTCCTTGTGGTCCCTGCTCATGTTGAATCGTGTCTGCCAGTAGTCGAACATCTTCCAGTGTGCAGATTGAAAACTGCTGGGCAAGGCTTGGGTCGAGACCCTTCTTGAATTTGGTCAGGGCACGTGTAAACCCGTCTGGTTGTTGCGACTGTGCCATGGTTCGATGTGAATGGCGGCACAACAGTGAACTTGAAAGCGAAGACGCTGTCGGTCGAACTCTTGCTGAAAGCCCACGACTGAACAGACAACATGAAGGTGACTTCCAGAGACTGGGCGTATCCGAGGGGAAAGGGCGAAGAACTTATTGGATTTGGGCTGAGTAGTACCCTAAGCAATGTGTGAAGAGCGGAAGCTGCTTCCAGGCGTGAGGCGAAGTAGACAGACCGATGGCAGAGTCGGCTTTCTCGTTCTCCAATGACTGTCAAAGTGTGGAAGGTGGACTGGAGACCGGGCATGACGGGATGTCGTGGCGTATGAGCGTGTCATCACAACGGAACTGCCACACTGCTCATACCCCTCATAAGGCTCGTACCTTCCCGCCCATGGTTGAAGGTAGGCAGACTGCGACCAACACTGTTTGGCGATTTGCTAGAATTGGGGGCGCTAGCCTCCAAGCCACCGCCATCCACTTTCCCCCGCGTGGTGATTGGACACATGAACTCGTCCAAAGCCTGGCTGTGCTACAACCATCCGCTCTTTCTCCGTGCTGTGTGATAACCTGTTGGTGGGCCCCAGCCGCACTCTTGGCACAGTGGAGGCCATTCACAAACCGCCTGCCCATCGTGCACTCGTGCCCTGCCCACCGTTTCTAGACCTCCAGACCTTCCGCTCTCTCCTCTCCTCTCCATAGCATCATCAATCCAGCATTATCCATCGCTTGTTGTTCGTGATCTCACATAACCACCATTTGGGTCCGGTGGAAAAGCGACGAACAGCCTCCCATTTTGTCCCTTATCACCACGGACCAAAATACCCGACTTCGCCGCGGTCTGACAATCAACTGCCCCTTCTTGTTTGTCCCACCTCGTTACAGTCCGATCGAAGTAGGGACAATTCTTCGTGATGCATTAGTACCTGTGGGTACCTCTATCGAAGACGCCAATGTATTGTCAAGCAGCCACGACATCCAATCTCCCTATGGCCAAACGGCGCTTCTCGACAACGTTCAGAGAAGGGGATGCGAGCAGTGGCCGGATCGAGATTTGTTATGGCGCCGTAAGTATACAATGGCGAACCCTTATCAACATTCCCGCAAGCTCAAAAGGCCTCTAAGCTTCAGACCTTTGGTTAACTGACCGCTCACATGACCGTGTCCTCAGCTGTTCGGCGGAAAAGCTCAATGTCTTGATGGCTTTGGAGCACTTACAAGCCAACTGCAACACATCAGCAACCATGTGTCGTTCGTCTCGTTTCCCGTGACAATATTCGGGGGCTTGTTCTGTTTATCGTCCCAAGACGGGAGAGCATTTGCTGTTGTTGACCAACGTACACAAAACTGGCTGAAAGCACTGGATCACATACCCGATGTCAGATTCGACGCACTTTTTGCCACCGGACCCCTGTTAAAACGGTGGAAGGGAGTCAAGAAAGGTGCAGTGCTGGACGGGATGTCAGTCAATGTTTTTGGTCCTCAAGACAAAGCTGCCGCAGATAATGCTGCCGACAAATTAGCGCAGGTTTCCGCCTTCCTTCAACATCCAAGAGAACTGAGCCGGGAGGTTGTTTACTCCAACCCCCAGTGGTTGGTGTTGCCTGGCTATAGCAGAGAAATGAATGATCTCGTTGGAACCTATATCAACGACGACTCGTCATGGGCAGTCAGAGCAAGAGTTGCCAATGAGATCAACGGGATACTGGATTCATTGGACGAGGTGCCTTCCGAGGAGGCACTCCGGTTGGTCCCTCCCCAAGGTTTGACTTCGAAGTTGAAGAGGTAGGGTTTCCTTCCCGCGTCTCCATTACGCACATATCATGATATTGCGCGCTAACGGAACGCAAAGGCACCAGGTACAAGCCGTCCTCTTCATCCTTAGACGAGAACCCGGAAACCGTTTCTTTCAGGCATCAAATGCAGATGTCAGTCCTTCCATAGGAATTTCTCAAGCAAATCACGGTGGGCTCATTGCCGACGTGATGGGAATGGGCAAGTCACTTACAATTCTCACAACAATCCTATGCACTCTGGAGGATGCTCGGAACTTTCCTCATTTCTCCTTCCAGTCGCAAAACGTCGCCGAACTAGATCAAAGAACACCGACACAAGCTACCCTGGTTGTTGTACCATCAGCGCGTGAGTTCCCGTTTACCCCCGTGTTCCGAACTTGCGCTGACCGTTCGAAGAGCTTATGTATAACTGGCCAGCAGAGATAGAGAGGTAACTTACACCGAACAGCACATAACTCCAAGTCACGGGTTCCTTGATTACGAGCTAATGGGAAGTACGCACCTCTAGACACATGCCCGGGGCCTTGAAATTCGTTTTGTTCCATGGCCAAAGTCGACCTAAGAACCCCGAGTCGCTAGTGTCAACTGATGTGGTTCTTACAACATACGGAACGCTTGCTGCTGATCATAAGAGGGCTGGCTTGCTTCAGAAAATGACATGGTATCGAGTTGTTCTGGACGAAGGTTAGATTTGAATCTCCCACTGGAGTGCATGTGGCCATCATAACATGGTAATGTAGGTATCTCCTGCTGATGAGACAATAGCACATTGGATTCGAAATCCATCCTCTCAGCAATTCCGAGCGGCTGCCAGTCTTAGCACCAATCGGCGGTGGTGCTTGACTGGCACCCCCATACAAAACAAGCTGGACGACCTGGCATCTCTCGCCCAGTTCCTCCGCGTTTCGCCATATCCTGACAGAAAGGCATTCCGGGAAAACATACTTGAATCTCTTGAAAAAGGGGACCAAGGATGTACTAACCCATTACGGTTCTATCTCCGCAAGAATTGTCTTCGTCGCACAGACAAGTGCCTCAACCTCCCAAACTCATCCGAGACGACTGTCTATTTGCAACTCTCAAATGACGAGCAGGAGGCATATGACTGGATTCTTAGCACTGCGAGACGTGCACTAGATGATATTGTCAGTAGCGCCGACAAAACCAAACAGTCCAAAAACCAGAAGGTCACCGTGCTATTCACAGCTCTTACAAGACTGCGTAGTCTATGCGACCTCGGAACGCTGCCGCCTATACAGTCCTCTTCGGGCAACTCTGGACAATCAACCGAGGATTCCGACATGCTGTGTGAACTATGTTCATCGCAAGATGCGGATGGATCTCTGCTATTGAAGGATGAACCTTTCTGTCCCGATTGCTCGCGACCACTTCGCTCTCAAAGATCCAAACCAGCAGAGAACACTGGTTACCTCACGCCAACAAGTCTGCCAGGCGTTGCTGAAGATCGCGCAACAAGCCCCTTCATCCTGTCCATGGACAGTGGCCACTCCACAAAGCTCTTGAAGGTCAGAGACAACGTGCTCGAAATCCTACAAGCGCAGCCTGACACCAAGCAGTAAGTTTCTTGTCGCAGGCAGCACTTCGACTCAGCTAATCAGCCAGTCTGATCTTCTCCTCTTGGACATCATCCCTTGGCTATCTCGCCCAGCTTATGCAGCAAATTCCCTACGCTAAGATCGACGGACAGACCAGCAACGCAGAGCGCTTGGGACATATCAAGGCTTTCCAGGAAGGATCTCAAATCCCTGTCCTCCTCATGTCTATCGGAACAGGGGCAGTTGGGTACGTACCTAGTCACTCATCTCGCTTCGTTCACCTCGCATTTCCCTTTCCTTACCCCCACGTATATCCTTTCCAGTTTCCACTCCTGCTTCCTTCGTCATGCTTCATGTGACAGTGCTAACACTTCGTCTACCTCCAAAGCCTCACCCTCACCGCGGCAAGCCATGTCCACATCGTCGAACCACAATGGAACCCCTCAGTCGAAGACCAGGCAATCGGCCGTGCACATCGTATGGGCCAGACAAAGGAAGTCGTCGTGACGAGATACATCATGCAAGGAACTGTCGAGCAGGTACGTGTAGCACCAAAAACGACATCCAACGACAACCGGAAGGAAGCATCGAAAGAATGGAAAGAACAGAAGCAACGGACAGCTAACACCAAACAACCTACCTAACAAAAAGAGCATCCTCTCCCTGCAAAAGAAGAAGAAAAACATCGCCAGGTTCACCTTTGACAGCGGTGATGCGATGGACGAGAAACTTGATGTAAGCCGGCTCCATGCTCCCCCTCCGTCCGTTCTTCAGTTGCTGGTGACTGGAATCAAGCTGACACCGCTTTTTTTGTTCTTTGCGACGCTTGCAGGACTTCAAGTTCGTGCTGGACTTGGATGCCAAACTCTACTAGCCACAAGGCTAAGCCGAGTGAAGCATGCCTCTTCCGGGGAAGGGTATTCCTAGCCTGAGGCGGATATCGGCATCGGGTACTTCGGTCCGAGCTGCATATATCAAGCCTGGTGCTGGCAAAATGTATAGAGCTTGAGGGGGCTTGGAAATTCTCTGTGATAAAGAGGTATTGGGTCGAGGAACTGGCAGTGGATGGACGAGAATCATTTTCTGTGGGAGTCGGATGTTTGTTAAGTCGCGGAACGTGCTCTAGGTAGGATTTCAGTGGTTAAGAAAGTTGATGGGGCTCGTGGCGCATCCGGAGTTTTCGGCGCTTGCGTAGCTTGGGCGGTTCAATCAATCCGTATATGAGTGCGGTTGTCACATTTCGAAATGAAGGAGAAGAAAGAAGGGAAGAGGGCGGAAGCAAAGAAAGACAAAATTCCCGTCGCCTGGCCCATACTACGCGACCCCGCTTCCTGACTCAGCTTGACCCTGTGTTCAGATAAAATGACACCCAATCCCGCAAACCAATCACCCTCCGCCCGTCTGCCTTCTTTAGGTTACCTCCGCATTTACTACTACAAAACACAACAATATCTTTTCGTGGGGACAAGCACAAGCACAAGCACAAGCACAACTTGAAGCCGGCAAAATGGGTTGTCATTCTGCTTCTCAGACTGCATCCGACATAGTGCCGCAAACCCGCGATGCACTGAGCCGCGAACCACACTTTTGCTTTTACGTCGGCACTCCAGACCTGCTCGAGCGCCGCAGCAAGGAAAAGGCATCAAACATTGTGACCTTTAAAGAACAGCAGCAGCAGCAGAATTCCTCCAAAGTCCTCGTCCTCCTCGACGGCTTCGACAAAACCCGCACCTTCTCCCCCGACGTCAACGATACCCTCGGCGTCGAATTCCACTGGCGCGACCCCACCTCCGATATGAGCTTCGTCTCGCCGCCACGCTACTACTTCGTCTTGGACCTTTGCGAGTCCAGCCGCCAACGCTTTCTTCCTTCGCTCATGTCCCTGCTCGGGCTGGCGCTGGGTCCGCAAACGGTACCCTCGCCACCAGATTTTGTCAGATATAAGGACTTCCTTGCCGCGCTGGACGCCATTGACGCGGACCCCACGGGCAAGGGTGATGTGGCGGCTAGTTTTGCCTCCAAATCGTTGGCGTCGGAGCTTCCACCACACTTGTCTCCGCTGCACCCCGGCGGCGCGGACTCGGCCGTTATAAGGGAGTTCTTGCTCGTTTTGGCGGACAGAACGGTCTGGTCCACGTATGGTAGCATCAACAGCTCGGCGAGGAAGCAGTTTCTTGAGCTGGTGAAGATGCTCGCTTCTTCGGGGGGACCGCCACTGCCACTACCACTACCTGAGACCAATAATAATAATAATAATAATAATAATAATAGCAGTACTACTAGACACGACGTGCCGTGGTCTATCACCTGGTACCGCGACTGGATACCCAACAGCTGGGGCAGCGAGCGCCCGGCGCCGCTCGACGTCGAATTGACGCTGATTCGCTCGCGGTGGCGTTCGCCGCGCCTGTTTGGCATGATACTGCTCGGCACGGGCCACGAAATGCAGCCGCTCAAGACCATCTTGGACGCATTCAAGGAGGTGGGATACCTGGACACGCAAGAGGGCAAGGTGGAGACCCTGGTGGAACTGGTTTATGGACAGGGGAGAGTGACGTCGCAGTCGGGGAGATCTAGGCCGCGCGAGGTGGGGCTGGTGGTGGAAGCTATACGGTATGCTCTTGCCTTGTCGCTTTCACCGCGGTCTGGGTCTGGGTCTGGGTCTGGGTTTGTCGACGACAACTCTACTACTACTACTACCATGCCTACGACGACGACGACGACGACGACGCCGCCACCATCACTCAGAGACGCCCTCACCAAAGTCGACCGACTCAAGATCCTACCTGCCGCGGCGTTACAAGAGGGGAATAAAGAGCTCCTAGCCTGGTTGCTCGATGACGCTGACAAGCAAGGAGGAAACCTGCGCGAGGCACTCAATACGGCCAACTATATTCTAGGGCCGAGCCCGTCGGACCGATGGGAGACGGTCTGGCTGCGTAAGGGCTATGTGCTGCATACTGCCGTTCGTGACGGAGACGTGGATATGGTCAAGCTCCTGTTGGAGCGGGGCGCCAAGATGTTGCGGGACGACCAAGGAAGAACGCCGCTGGTGCTTGTGCGGGACGTGTTGGGGATAAACTACCCCGGGAGGAAGGAAAAGCTCGAGGTGTTGGAGGGGTGGTTGAGGGAGAGAGGGTTGGATAGCGAGTATTGGGATGAGCCGGAGGAGTATCATGCTTTGGATGCGTCCAAGGGAGACGGGGCGTTTGAGATTCCCAAGGGAAGACTTTGAGAGTTGCCCGTTGGACAGTATCATAGCGGTATCTAGAGTTAAAAGCGGTGCGCGAGGATATTGGGGACGGTGCGGGAAGTTAAACTCTTGGAATTACAGCACAACACAGGAGTTCGGGTTGCCCGTAGGGCGCCGAAGGGAAGGAAGACGTCTGAGCCTCTGAGATACCGTCTTGCCAGTCTTGCCAGTCTTCCCATCGATCAGCAAGACGTTTTCCATGCTGCAGCTGGAAGGGAAACCGCACGCCTCCGCTACTTCATGCCAGCCATCATCTAAACCGTCCAGACAGACCACGTGGACCTCTCGGACGTTGGTAAAGTTTCGCAAATAGCTAGATTCAAAGCGGAGAAACCACTCGCTGCTTTCGCGCGCAAATTTGAGCCGCTTGATGTCCTGGTAATACGGCGCAAAGTACGCGAATATGCTCTGGCCGATGGAGATCATGTCCATCTCGAAATTCACCCAGACGTAGCGCGGCTCCAGGCCGAGACCGAGCTCTAGCCGAAGTCCCGGCGGCAGCGGCACCTTGAATTTCCCGTACAGCAATGCAGCTGGCAGTTGGTGGAAGGCCTTCGTATACCGCTTTTTCGCATTCAAATTGGATTTATCTAGCACACAAGAAGTTTAGCACATTTGGTGGAGCGCCTGCAGCCAGGGTAAACTGCGTGGCCGAACAAGGGGGTTTTACTGGTATACAGTCAGCTAGCATGGTTACCTGCAGCTGATCTGCAGTTGGCTGGCACGGCTGGCGGAGTGTAAAAGTGAGCTTGCCGGCCCGGCTATACTATGATAAGTTTAGCGGGGCAGTGGCTCCATCAGATGTGCTAAACTGCTTGTGTGCTAGATAAATCCAATTTGAATGAAAAAAAGCGGTAGTACGGCCCCAAGCTACCAGCGCCCACATCTTGTAATAATATGGGTCTGAATATAAGGGGTTTAACGTGGCTGTATTCTGTGTGTTCTGTTGTGCTAATCCGCACCTGGCTTAATATCTGGCATTTGGTATAAATCCCGCAACTAATCTACTCCTTAATCCTATAACTATACACGTGTACATCCCTGCCATTTGATATACCCCCTTAGATCTAGCGTACAAACCGTACTAGATTTACTTAGAAATGCCCTAAAATCCTTCTAAAATTAATTAGATATAATACTATTCTTAAATGTGATCCCTAGTTATTTTTGTTACAATAGTTTTCAAACTATTACTCGTAAGAGTTATTAATAGATATATTCGCCGTTTTGTTGCCCGTATCCTCTTTATTTAAATTTTTTATACCTTTAGGGCGGCCTATAATAATATTGCTATTATTAAACTCCTACAATTAAATTAATAGCCGCTGTAATTTTACAAGTCCTAATTATTATAAGAATGTCTTTTCGCACTGTTATAAATGTCTTCCGGCACTGTTATCAAAAATACCACTAAGTATAACTTTACCAAACAAGAAGTTATCAGTATAAAAATAATATTAGAATTTTTGTAATTTTCTACTCTATTTTATAGTCTATTTGCTATAAATATAATTATCTAAAGGAAAGACTCAATTCAAATATTCTAATTTTAAAGTAAATAAATAGTTTTTTCTTCTTTTATTGTATACTAAGGGCTATAGAGGGCGCCTAAATACGCCCAATACATTATATTATATAAGAAAAATAAATAAAAATTCCGATGTACTTTTTATATGCTACGGCCTTAATTTGGCTAAGTTACCTCTAAAAGCCTTTTTTAATTACGGTGCCGGAAGACATTTATAACGGTGCGAAAAGACATTCTCATTATTATAACGAAATTAAATAAATTATAGAAGGAAATTCTTTATAAGCCCGTTAACAATTTACTCTTTAATTAGTATATATACTATATTAATTAATTTCTTCTCTTATATCTACCTTAATTAATTGAAACACCTATGCCCAAGCAAGGAGATGCAGGCCTACCGATGGTAGTTATAAGATTCGCACTAAAGGTTATAGTTTGTAGGCCTACTTCGACGTAGCGCGGCGTAGTATTTCTATTTATAGGGCGCGAATACGTAAATACGGACGATATATTAATCTGTATATTGTCCGTACGCACTATTCGTATAGTATTTCGCATTTAATTGATTGGCTGGGATAGTGGATCCTAGTGGAGATGCGAAATACTTTTTTAAATACTTTTCTATTTTAATAAAAAAAGCCACTTTTAGGGAATGTATTAAAATACAAAAATAACCAGAATCTTCGCTTCGATTAGGCGGTCATTTTAATACCGGTTACACTTTTTTCCGATGCTTGGTTGTTGAGAAAAATCGAAAAGAAGCGTTTTTGGCCGTAGATTCTAGGTAGCCAGGCGACCGAATTTTGAAAATGACCAAGTTTTTTGCCTGCCGGTAACTCCCTGCCTGCCGGGAACTCCTTAAGGCCCGGGGCAGCGAAACCGACCAAGTTAAAAATAAAAATAAAAATAAAAATAAAAATAAAAATAAAAATAAAAATAAAAATAAAAATAAAAATAAAAATAAAAATAAAAATAAAAA